>VSDK01021061.1:95260-124607 GCA_009767595.1 Symbiodinium kawagutii
CAACAACACCAACAACACCACCACCACAACCACCACCACCACCAACAACAACAACACCAACAACACCAACAACACCACCACCACCACCACCACCACCAACAACAACAACAACAACAACAACAACAACAACAACAACAACACCAACACCACCACCACCACCACCGCCAACAACAACAACAACAACAACAACAACAACAACAGCAGCAGCAGCAGCAGCAGCAGCAAGAATTGGATAAACATGTGGTTGTATAAGTTCTGAACGGTCGTATTTCTTCAAATCAAGTTCTGCTCCAAGCATGTTCTAATTGTTGGCTTGTCGCTTGCGTCTTTTGAGTACGGCAGGGTACTCTCTTTAGGAGGGAGGAATTTAATCAAACTCTCGAAAAGGAAATGCTTCGCTGAGCAACCTTGCATCGTCAAAAAACGGGATCCTCATTTATCAAACCATCTGTATTTGAGCTTGCTATTTCTGGTAAGAGTGGTGGTGCTGTATCAATATATATAGCAGGGCAAGCTGATTTCCTAGTGTGACCTGGACTTTGCATGGGTGGCACCGCAAACCAGCAGGATACTGGGCCATGGGCTGCTAAGGGCCAGGTCACCAGCGGCTTCCCAGGTTTGATCAGACTCTTGGCAGTGAGGCATCACTGTGCCCCAAATGGCTTGCCAGAGCCGGGCCTTCGGGATCTATCAATTGCGAGGCCTGCGCTTGCCAGGGCACCACCACGGGAACGGCAGGAATGTTCCAGCAGTTGCATGGCATCACACTTGACAATGCACCACAAATGCACTGGGTGGTATGTTTTGCTGAATGGTGATGGAAAAAAGCCCTGTGCCACTGAACATGTCATCTGCAAAGTACAGAACACAACAACGAGCGATTATATGATGAGCAGCAAATGTGAGACTTTCTTGTACACCGTGGATCATGTGGATTGAAAGGGATTGGTGGGATGGCATCATGACTCATCCAAACTCCATGCTTGTACCCACACGCATCTCCATCTGCATCGTTCAACTGGCACTTGCGTAAGGCTCCAGTTATCCACCATTGGAAAAAACAGGTACAGCAGTTTTGCAAACATCTGATCATCTGCTCTCCCAAAGCAGTCCGCCTCATCGATATGCAAAGCAAGGTCTCGACTATATTTGCCCTTTGAACCCATGGCCTGCGATCGTTTGCGCAGCCAACGCTTTGCCATGGAGAGATGTGTTTGGTTATGACAACACCGAGAAACATTGCATACGTACATCAATGAAATATGGAAACAAAGAAGCTACAAGTAACATACCAAGATATACCATGTTTTGCATCAATGATTCACTGATCCGATTTTACGGAGGCAGTGGCTCTATGGTAGCAGCTGTGCTTGATCGTTGGTGGTAGTAGCTATGCTGGATCACAGCCTTGGAAGTCCCATCATCACAAAGAGGTGCGTCTAGTTGGCTGACATGCAACCAAACACCTAATTACGGAAAATCATCGGAACAATTATGACAACCCTTATGGTTGGTGGATCTATGTGGATATCATGGCTAGATAAGTTGGATTCATTGTCTTGATCTTGTGATGCTTATTGGATATACATAAAAGTTCTAGTTCTGGCCGTAATTATTCTATAGTAAGGACCGTTAAGATGAATTCCGCCCCTTGATCTGATCAAATCATGAACAGGGAAGCTGCTGGAATACCAGGGGTGCACCCAGGATCAATAGAAAGCATAGTTCATGGACAGCCTCAGAAGCTGCGCTTTAGATTTAGATTTAGAGAACATGAACCGTGGCAACAACGGCTCTGACATCAGTTCAACTAAGGACGTCTCTTCTTCTGCAATGCGCGCAATCGGTTTCTGAATCGTGTTCCCAGAATCGGGTAGAGTATATATATATACTGCCTATGTGACATTATCATGTGCATATATGTAAATATTTGTCATTGTGTGCATCCATATATAAAATAATATATGTCTATATATATATATATATCACCAACATTAAATATATACATAATTCTACATATCCATATCATATACCGATGCAAACCTGATCAGACTTGTATCACCCCCGAATGAGTCAGCTCGAAGAATCTCCTTCAGTTGGATCGAAAACGGAATTTGTTAGCTAGTCGCTACGTCAATTACGCGTAATTTAAGAGTGAGCAGCCCTTCGGGTGCAAGCGTCATGCCACCAGTGTTCAAGTGACTATGCTCAGTGGCATGGGTGGGCAGAACTACACAACCACAAAGGGTCTCTTTTATTGGCAGAGCTATGGGTCAGTACCTGATACCCACCAAACTAGTCCAACTGTTGGTATGTTCACCTGCCCATTTTGTGGATGGTTGGTTTGGACCCATTGCCTCGGCCGCCCGGACGAATGTTCAAGCAAGGCACCTTCTCAACTTGCTGCATGATTGGCGATCGCAGAACGCGACAAGGAAGAAGTGCCGACTGTGGAACAATTTTGCAGCAGCTGTGCAAGTATACTGTATTTCTTCTTGTTCGCACAATAGCAGAAGTAAAACATCTATACTGTACATAAATATATATATATATGATAATTATATTTATCATATATGCACACGGTTTCTTCCCTTCCTCATCATTTCTCTTTGCTTGCTTCACATTTTCCCACAAGCAGCCGGTTCGGGTTCTTCATGACACCATTAGAAAATGCCATGTTCTTCATGGACTCCATTGCCTTCTCTTAGCTGGCGAAAAGCGCTGGCCACAGATATGGATCAACCACAAGCATGATCAATGAGCACCCGCATGGTGGGGTTTCATCATGGACGTGAACCTGATCATGAGCACGTAGGTGAGCCATGTTGAAATTCCCTTCATCCATGCTTGCTAGTGAACGCTGAGCCTGCACACTCGCCAGTGGTTCACTCCTTCCCCTTTTCCACCGCTGTCACAGACGTTGCGGCAGCACTAGCAGATAAATAGCTGTTTCTCAAAATAGGAACTTCTATGATGGCCTTCTGTTTGGACCCAAGCATCGTCTACTTTGGGTTCCCCATTTCAAGAAACACATTCCGAGGATTGGAGTACCCCCAATCGCTTCAACAAATGAACGCCTTGAATCCAGCAATCATGAAATTCTTGGAGAGGTCAACCGGGTCAACCATGTTGAACCACGTCAACCAGGTCAAACATAACATGTTGGGGTACTCGACCTTTTGTTGTTTCAGAAATTTGCATCGGTATTGACCAAGGTGATACGAAGCAAGCATCCAAAACCCACCGCAAGTGCTGGTGGCAACATGGAAATCTGCTGGATCGCCTGCGGATTGTCAGTGCCGGAGTGCCAGCAATGGCAACCGTGGATACAGTAATCGATAACCACTGGTGCCATGATCTTTTGTTCACGATCAACGATCGCGAATACCAGTCGCTTGATCATATCTCCATATTCATCACTTTATTCCCAGAGCGACCAAATGAGCAACAGCAAAGCGGCTGGGTTTTGGATACTGCTCGGGTGAAACTCGAGGAGAGTGCAGTAGGTTTCCGTGCGGGGTGTCCATGCATGCTGCACTGTGGCACTCCCAAAATCAACATACTTAGCGTCAAACTGCTTAGTCATGGTTCATCATAGACAACAATCCTTAGCATTGTCCATCAATAGCATCAACTTACTCAACCTATTCACATCCTGAGGTTCTGAAGCATTGTGACATGGCATTCCCATGTGATTCCACTGCGAGACTCTCCACAACTCAGATTCCGCGTTAGCCTCTCGAGGTGTGCTGATGCAAGGATTCAGGGGACCAGAACCATCAGGTAGGCGTCAAACCTTTATCATATATAAAAGATTTATGAATTAAAGATTAATTACAAATGATTTCATATAATTGTGTATTTAAAAATATATAACTGACTACATAACAAACATATCACGCTTGACGCGAATCATCGCGAATCAACAATAAACAATTGCACTGCGACGACAAAAACAATATATAGAAAGCAAACAAATTTGCTGGACGTCTCGCATTCCGAGGCCATTGGAATCTAGTGGGGACTCTGCCATAGCCTCCAAACATCTTATATGTATTCAAGATAATGTACATTCTTACTAGGCAGTCTGGTGCTACTTGTACCACTTCAGACTTGTAGCACTGTTTTGGACTTAAACTGTACGTGTGCTTTTCTCCAAGCAAGTTCTCACGAGCTGGTCTTTCACTGACAGTGCATTGCTTGTATGCTTCTCGCGGCAGTTGGGAGCTAACATTGAAAGAACCAAATCAAACAAGCATTCTTTTCCATAAACCTTGGACCCTTCAAAGATTAAAAAAATGTTTGTGTTTCGTTGGTAAGACTGCCAAGTCGTGCGGGTGCCCTGTAATGAATGGACAATGACAAGGTCATGGCACTCACAAGTGGTCTCTTGCCTGCAGCAGAACACCTAGCAGGGGCCTTGGTTAGCTGGATCGATGTGGGCTGAGGGTTGTCAGAACCAAGTGACACCAAGTGTGAACAATGCAATAGGTGAACAATGGTAATCAATGGCGAACAGCAAGTGTCACCCAAAAAAATCGGATGCAAATGGGATAGGCATAGGTGAATATCTGCTTATAGTCCAAAGGTCTGTACCTGGTCTGTGCCTCTTTCCCTTCATTCTCTCGGATCTAGACAGCAACGGACGGAATCTTGACTTGCTTCTAAGAATCCACTTCGAATCACATGGTAATGCGTGTTCCTCCCCTTTTCAAGTTGGTGACCGGACCGGGTTTTTCGAGGCTTCCTTCATCCCCTTCACTTTCCAAATGGTTGATCACAAGGGGTTCTACCACCTAGGCCCTGAACCAACCAGTATGAGCAATCAGGCGGCTTTGGAAGTGCTCACACCAGCCAAGCCCGGGCCCGTTTCTTCAACACCACTTACCTTTGGTGGCCATGATCCCAACAAGAACTGCTAGGGTAGCATTAAGTAGCTAGAAAACACCTGGAAAGGGGTGTATAATCTGATACGTGGCTATAGCTATGGCTTGCAGGATTACTTGGTTGTTCACAGCTAAAGCTGCGACTTATAACCCGACCCTGTTGGAGTGTCATGTCCAACATCTTAGAGATGAAGAGAGTTAGGATGTTCGCTACCATATATCATCATTCCTCAATGATGTTTTCAGTCCTAGCCATGTCATCAATAACATCAATTCGTACCTGACCTACAGCTGGAACTTCAACGACAACGGTGCGTATCCGTGGCAGAGTATCAACATGTTGTTCCAAACCCGATGATCAAGTCCTGATCACCATGACCTTTAGCCTCCACCAGCATTTCTTATCAAGTGTTTATCGTGGGGCTTGAAATCCTTGGGTAAACAGGCTGGTGGTTGCCACAAACACCCTGGGCAGGGATGGTACTACCACCCAGGCGAGGTCTTATTGTGGGGTGGCTCCAGTCGTTGCATTGGCTTCCGCACTGATCACTTTGGGATGGTCTAGGGGTGATACTTTCATATTTGGCTTGATCAAAGATTGGCAATCATCGGCACTATGCAACTTATGATGCAACCATCCATATAACTTATACCAGCGCATGACCATCCTAGAAGCATCATGCAGCCGCTACTGTAGCCTTCATATAATCATCATCATCATCATCATCATCATCATCATCATCATCATCATCATCATCAACCAATAGGCACGGTTAAGAACAATCAACAGCAATGAAACATGTAGCTTAACAAGGCTACAACCATTGGCCTTTCTTGTGACTTTCTCACTGAGGGCAGTGCCCCAGGGGGACGACCGTTGGGATGGCCTAGGTGGAGGTTGGGTGATGGCTTGAGATTTGCTACCATGACAATGGTCAGTACTCGTTACAGGCCAGTTGCAAATCGAGAGTAAATGGTAAGTAAATGGAAAAGAATGTCTTTTGACAAATCGTTGCCGGTCAATGATGGATGATAGGGGCTCATTTCGATTGATGATGGTTTATATGGTTTGCGAACGGGTGACAAGTGTTAGCAATGCTTCAGGCAACGCTCACAAGGGTGGCAAAAATTAGCACAATTGGTTGACGAAAACAAGGCGGCAAGCTCAGGGAGTCGAGCATGTTTGATCATGACAGATTGTAACAAGTGGCGGCATGGTCATACCAAACAAACAGCCAAGGTATTCCCCTAGTACCGTTGCTGATATTTGCTGATAGTCCACTTTCCCTGCACTTTGGCTTGTGGGCACAACGACAATAACTGGTGTTTCAAAAAGGAGGATAGAACACAACCAATTATGATTGATCCTATCAATGCAAGAAGTGACCACATACCGTTTGGCAAACTCACCTGGTTGCTCTAAGAATCACCGGTCTTAATAGCTAAACTAGCTATTTCTGTGGTGGATTACCCACACAACTAGGGTAGTTGACCGGAGTGTATAATGATATAACACAACTGTTGTTATCACAATTTTGATGGTTCAGAGTTAAGAGTGGTTAATGATAGGGAATTTTCCTGATTGATAGGCAAAACCTAGGGATTCTCCATGGTTAACCATGGTCAACAGAGGTCGATCATTGCTGTGAACATGGATGATGCAACAACCGCGACCACATCTGCGCTGCACTGTTCCCGTGGGAGCTCCACCTGGCTCCGGCAACTGCAGCCCCTGTGCTTCCGCACCATGCCGCTGGAGCCTGGGTGAGGTTGGGCAGTCAATAAACATCAGCTGGACAACACAAGCTGCAAAGTTCAGCTGGAAACAACTACACTTCGCTGGTTGATCATGTCGGCCTTTACCTTCTGCTTTGTCAGGATGCAACAAAATCCCGGACGTGTTTGGTATCCTTGATATCCCACATTGTGAAGTTTCCTCAAAGGCGTGCCCTGAAAGGGTGCTGCTCACAATAGTAAATTTGCACGTGCGAAAAAATACACATTCATTTAAACATATCATAATCAAATGTTTCGCATGTGAAGCAAAACAATACATGTTGAAGCAAATCATATAAAAAATACATGATCATGATGATCATATATTGTTGAAGCAAAACAAACTGATTCTATCATTGCACAAGGCAGGTGGTGGTTTCTCAAGATAGGGGTGCCCCAAAATCATCCTATAGAAACCATGTATAGCAATAAACCAACCATTTTTAAGGCCCCCATAAGCCTCCTAATTACTTTGAGAAACCATCATGTATGGTTGCAAACCAGGCAATTAAGCATCATGAACAACTATATTAGCCATTATTAACCAGCTAATCACCAATGTTCTTGATGGTGAAGAGCTGGATATGGTGGTTTCTCAAAATAGGGGACCCCCAAATCATCCAGTTATAAACCATTTACAATAGTAAACCAACCATTGTTGGGGTTCCCTATGGCTTGAGAAACACCCAAATGGTACTTGTTAAACCACTAGTGTTGATCATTATCCCTTGTTATCAACCATTATTAGCCATAGATAACCATAGTCAACCATAAAAAACCACCATATTTGCTTCATTAAACCTTTCCAACCGCGAGCTGCTACCCTCCCAGCCGTATCGCCAGCCCCACCATTCTGCATCCAGGGTTCGGTCCCCAAAGCATCCGCCGCCAACAAACTTTGCTCCTGGCACGGCCCGGCAAGTAGCCGCTACGAACGTGAAATCCTGGTGATAAGCCGATCTCAGCCTTAGATGGCTATAGTATATGGCTATAGTATGGCTATAGTATGGCTATAGTATGGCTATAGCTAACTTCTAACATTCTGATAGGGGTTACATAACTCATAGTCAAGCCATGTATATCAGTCAACCTAAACCAAATGACTGATAGCTAACTCCGATTGTAATGCTTCTCAGATCAGAACCAGCAGGGCCTGGTAGGGGTCTCCTTTTTGCACCCACTTTAGTAGAATGATAGCATCATTGTGGCGACCATAACCACAGGTTTCAACCACAGGGGTCTGACCTGTGATAAGGGCTTCAACTATCCTAGGTGCCGGATTTTTATCACATGAGCTCCATAACTGACAATTCCAAACATTGAGGAAGGCAATTCCCCACATGGCTAACCAAATCTCAAGGGAGCACACCAGGATTTTCCACCTGCCTCGACCCGCGGCCACGCAAAGCTTTGGGATATAACAGGACCTTGGTGTTGTGTGGACGTTTTGGACAGATTATGACGGATTCGATTTTACTTTTGAGAAAAATTGAGTGATCAAACTTGACAAATGAGCCAGGTTCCAAGTCAAAATAAACAAAAAGTGCCTGGAAGCTTTGTTATCATACTGAGAGGAGAAGTGCACAACATATATTTGCTGGTGTATCCCATAGCTGGTTGCCCCCACTTCGGCTCATTCCACACTCATCTAGCTCCATCCCCGGGCCAAGTTGGATGCAAAGCATAACGCAGCGTCATAGGCCAATGCTGTGAAACTGGCCATCCCACCCCAGCCCCCTCCCCAGGACATGATATGGAGAGCACGCATTGGATTGAAGCAAACCTTGTGGTGATACTAATGCAAATGACTGGTTGATGATGGTGCGTCCCCTACTATAAGTTGAAAAAATATGATTCCAAGTGATGTGTATATATATATATACATATCAATATCAAAAAAAAATATATATATATACAGAGTAAGTATGAAAATTATATTGATACACAGAGAAACTAAAAATGTACAAAAATCAGCGCTCCAGTAGTTGTTGCTGGTATCATATCATTGGGACGTCAAGAGCGCGTATCCTCGCGATTCAACTTCTCAAACGCCTGTGATCAAACCCCCTGAAACAACAGTCTTAGTTAGGGTGTTCATCCAGCCATTGGTGATATTTGGATTGATCTGTACCAAGTTGGAACAACATGCTAGTAAGCTGCATAAATTATGAGTTGGTCCGTCCACTCAGATTTGGGGATGGATCGCAATCAATTCCGTTGCCCACAGTACCTGTACCATATGGATAGAACCACCCATTCAAAAGATCGACAATTTAGTCATAATAGGTGTCAATATCCACGCCACTGCCAACCCGAGGTTCCGGCTGTCACCACTAGACCTTAGTGAATCAAGGAGTGTTCCTACAGAGTGCACTCCTTGGGATATCTACATCGCTGACAGCTTCCCTTGGGTCATGCAATGTGTGATACTTGACATGTTACAGGCAACAGCATGCAACAGCATGATACACTACATATACATCCACAGGCTTCTCCACCCCTCCAAAAAACAAGCAAACTGTTGGCTTCTGTACTCAGCGTGACAAATTTCCTGGCGGCTTTTCAGTACCCCCGTGTATGAACGGGTGCACTGCAGGCTTTCAAGCCTTTGGAAAATCACTGACAGTTATGTCACGCTGCAAGAACGACGAATCCTCTTCTGTGCTGTAGTACCTGCCCATCATCATCGTCGCCGTCGTCCTCCTCGTCGTCGTCAACATCGCCATCATCATCTTCATGAATCGTGAATCATGAATCATAATCATCATCAGGTTTAAGTTTAAAAGTTCCTCGACAATCCACAGATCTAGCTCATGCTGAGCAAACCCTTAGGTCTGCCATAGGCAATCAACAATTATCGAGGACCAGTCCAAGACATTGATTTCATGTCTGTGCTCAACTTTCAAAATCGTTCATATTCTGTCCATCATGGACTGTTTCGCTCATAAATGCTCAGTTGGAACCCATCATTCAGATGTCTTTTTGGAGTTGTGGGTCATGCAACTTGCTGGTAAGCTTCCATTATCTACATTGCAAATCACAGTGAGTTGGTGAGCCTTTAAATTGTGGTTTGTTGACATCCACTCACCATGATCTAAAGAACCACAATATCGAGCCACTACAACCAAGGGGGTTGAACCATACGCCAACAAAAACAGGATTGAAATTGGTGTGTGAATCATAAACATCTACGGTAATTTTATGATGATGGATTTCTGCAGACTCACCCGCAATGACATGGCTTTAGAAGTCATAAGAACTGATTTAGGTGAGGTTGAAATGTTATTTATTTCACCCTCAATGATCAGTTTCCCCAACCCAAGGAGCGGGTGCGAATTCCACCATCCAATCAACGATCCAGTCAAATTCCTACTACCAGGCCCCTGAGCCCAGTGCGGTATCGTCCATGGCGTAGCCTACACCGGCAATGGCATGGACATGTCCTTGTGGAACCTGAATGCACCTGTTTGGAATGGCCCTCTAGACCATCAAATCTGAGGGTTCAAAACAGGGCACGTCAGTTGACGCCAGGCAAAATGAGGGCAAGAAAACCCAACATGCACATGTTGCAGTTATTGGACCTCAGTGTTACTCTTTTTCCAGCCTCCAAAAAACCTGCTGACAATGCGGAGGCAACTGGTGCCCAGCTGCCTCTGTTTCTACGCAATGTTCAGCCTGTTGGTGCGCCAACCTCTATGAGTGCCTGAATCAAATCTCTAACGTCATTCCCAGTCCAAACTCCCTGAAAACGCCGCAGCTGTGCATGTGAGTAGCAAAAAATGCACATCAGCACTGTAGCAAGGGTTGCTGGGAAACCTGCTGACCTCAGCAGTTGTAGACAAAAAGGGGGTATGGGGTGTTCATAAATGTTCCCTTTCGGTTGCGCGCAAAAATGTTTCAATCTTCATTGTGTCAAGAACAGTAAATAAGTTGTATATGCCGTTCTGACCCAGTGCCAACAATTATGCAGCCAATCAAAAATAGCTCCAGTTGAATATCACTCACACTCAAAGCTCCCTCGGCAGATTGCCCATCCGAGCCTTCTTTGCGGTCCCCCAAAAGTTGTCAGCATTGACACCTGCGCTTTGCAGGCCGCAGCGCTAAGCCCCTCAGCGTCTCCCAGAACTGGCGAGGTTTCCCATCACAGCACAACAACATCAACCCTCAACGGGTGGGTTTCACAGGGTGCCATCCCTAGATCCACGACGTTGCGTCAACGGTCAACCGCTGGGTGAAGTACTGTAGCTATCCGATCCAATATTGTCACCTCAGCATGAACCTGTGACCAAAGACATGGAGTCTCACCTGTTTTCTGGTTATGCCAGATGTGCCAAAATAAGCGCAGTGTTCTGGTAAAATGATCACTTTTCAGTGGGTGGTTGGTTACCCTATGGCTTGGCACATACCCAAATGGGTGTTTCTCAAAATAGGGGCCCCCCAAATCATCCATTATTAACTATTTATAGTAATAAACCATCCATTTTTTGGGGTCCCCTATTTTGGCACATACCCAAATGGTCCTACAAAACATGCTGCTTAACCTGCCATTTTGGGAGATGGGGTGACCGCAACGAAAACCTCCACCCTCGCCTGCTTCATCCGGCCATGGTGCCTGAGAGCAGCGACTGGGACTGGTCACATGAGCATCAAACATGCACTGGTCTTTGAGGATAGCCATGGAAATCACATGAAAATCACAGGAAAATCACATGACATTCACATGAAAATCACATGAAAATCACGTGAAATTCACATGAAACAAATCCATAAATCATATGGTCACCTATTGTTTTAGGTATAGATGAGACTGTTTATAAACAATCCCGCTCTATCCCGCGATTGTGTAATCCCGCTATTGTGTACGGCAATTTCTACTTCTTCGCATTGATGTCGAAGTCCCGGATTTCTATCTGTGCGCTGCACGATGTCACATCAAGTCACATCTGCTCACATGTGGCAGAGAGCAAAGAGGAAATGTCTTTAAACTCAAGTTGTACAAAATGGCGGAATTGGGAACTTGCTCGTCTTGACTTTCCGGTCAAGATCCCACTCCACTGAACTGATACAGCCTGGTTGATTCAATATGATTTAGGTATTACCATATCGAATCATATTGTACCATCAAACATCAAAATGTCTGCCAATACGATGCTCATCAATGTTCCATATGCTGAAATGGCCAAAATCAACTGGCTGAGCAAATTAAGCCGCTGCCACATTAATAGTACTACATAGATCTACATAGGCATTCCCATTATAATTATATAAGTACGGCATGTAAAAAATCCTTAATCACCTAGATTCAGATTTTAGGAATCTCATTCACCACGCCACCGGTCTTACAAGCTTCACAACTGCAACACGAATTCATGTTTCCTGGTTTATGGTTTCATTCCATCAACTCTCATTTCAAACAATCATCCCGACGGTAACATCATCAACTATCAACATGATAGTTCAAACCAGGCAGTAGCTTCTTCCTTGTGATCCCGGGGATCGCATATCACTGACTGACCATATCTTATTTTATCATGAAAAAATCGAAACAAACTTCCGATGATTTGACAACTGATAGATCTACCCTTCATGATGTTATAATTGACGGTGAACAATCATTGTGGTTGCGGACGGTCCTGGATAGTTCATGGCTACACTCACGTCCAGCGGGAGTTGCTGGTTGGATTTTTCCCGCCAGGTTTTTACTATTTGGCTATTGCTATTGCCAATGGTCAACAGCCATGGCCTGTTACTTGCTTCCTAACTGCTTGATAATTACACGGCAAACAGCAAAAGGATGCAACTTAGATGTGACACAAAAACCATTGACTTTGAATGACGTCTGAGGGTGTGTTGCAGGCTCGCAGTAACACAAAAACCATTAGAAAACAAACCACGCCTCACTGCCTCTTAGCAATGACATGTAATAACAATCACCAGTTTGTTCGATAAGCTCATCACATGCTAAACTGGTGACAATGACAAAGCATGACATGCCAATCGAAGCATTTCATTGTTTAATTAGTCTAGCAGAATCGGAGTACCCCCAAAGCATCCTTTATCAGTCATTTATAGTACTTTGGGTGTGCTCCTATTATGCTAACATTTTGAATAGGAACCAACCATCAGGAACCAATAGGAAAATTGCAATTATAACCATTAAAAGGATAAATGCATGTGACCGTTAATGCTAGGATGACTATCACTATAACCTATTAAATAGGATGACCGTCATTCATAGTGATAACCCAACCATTTTTGGGGTTCCCTGTTTTGAGAAACCTTGTTGCCCCGCAGCTCGCCCTAGGACGCCGCGCCAAGGCAGGAGCGGACCACGCGCTGTTCCCTGGGACCGACGTCTCGTTTTGGGGAGATCAAAAGAGCAGCCGGAAAAGCGCATGGATTTTGAAAAATGGTGGACTATTAACCTGTGGGTGTCTTTGGACCAATAGTGTGGCGAACAATTTGTTTTATATTATATAGACGATTTTTTTGGCTGAAATCAATGCGCGATTTTGTTTAAACACTTTTTCAGGCATGGTAAACACCTTGTTGAACAAGAACTCTTACCAAATGGTCCGTTTCGTTGCAGGATTCAACGGCAATTAGCTCGTTTCTTTTGTAGGAGCAACAACTCAACAACTGGGTATTTCTGTCCGTCAAACCTATCCAAGTGGGTTTGTAACAGTGTTTGTGCCAATGTGATCCAATGTGTTTAACATGCCCAAGTCCTTGCCAAAACAAACTATATACATTGAATCAGGTAGATGCAGGTTTCTCGAAAGAGGGGTATCCCCAGAGCATCCTCTTTTAAGCATTTACACAGTAATCAACCAACCATTTTTTGGGGCCCCCTATTTTAGAAACCACCCCATAAGGCTGCCCCATATCATCCAGTAATGTATTAATCATTGATCGTTCTGAACCAGCCATAACTTTTGGGTACCCCCCAGCTAATTATTGAGAAACATAGCAGCTATCTGTGTGCCGCATGCCGTAGCTCCAGCTCCTGCGACCAACCGACCACGGGACCTCGACCGGGTGAGGTCGGCATCTCTCGGGGAGAGGAGCTTCTGGGACCTGAAGCTGACGCAAATTGGTGGACCCAAAATGAGATAGGATTCATGGATCACAATGGATTAATGATGGTTATCATGATGGTGGTTTATGATGGTCAATACTAATAATCATGGCTTAATAGTGGTTAATGGCGGATGATTATGGCTAATGATGGCTAATGATGGTACAGCAGTCAACTGCACTACGGGCTAAACATGTAAAAACATGATGGTTCATGATGGTCAATGATGGTTGATGATGGAAAAGGACGGATAATGATGGATAATACTATGGGTTAATGATGATTAATACTCATAATAATGGCTTAATTCTGGAAAATCCTCGTTAATGATGGATAAAGTGATATCAAATGATCATCTCTCTAGGAGAGCTTCTGGTTTGATTGAATGACCCATGATGCTTGATGTGATCCAAACATCCGACAAGAACAATGACTGATCCCTCTGGACAAGGAGGTGCAGGTCAAAGGGACTATTTGCAATTTGTAGAGGCAAGAAGACACCAACAAGAATTGGACTCTAAAGCACCCTTTCACACATATGCATCAGCAATTTTGAACCATTTCCTGGAATTCCAGGAAGCCAACCTATGAAAGACTGATGGAAGGACAATGATAGGTGCTTCATCCCCTCCTACAGAAGCATTGCTTTCTCGCTTCCAAGTGGTCACTATACGGGAATTCTTACACAACAGTTGCTGATTGGTGATCTGATCCATGTGGATTCACGTTGGTTCAGAATGCTTGATATTCCTGATTGTCAACCATGGTCAATGATGGGTAAATAACGGATACTGATGGATAAATCATGGTAAAACAACGGAGAAACATGCATGAAGTCATAATAAATCATGGATAAATCATGGATAAATCATGGATAGATCATGGATAAATCATGGATAAATCATGGTAAATGATGCAGAATTGATGCCTCATGAAGGTTCATGGTGATACAACTCATCTGCTGATTTCACTTTCGTCCCCCGAAGCTCTCAGCATCCTGCTGGCAACGGGTGTGCTGTCCCAAGGAGACGTGAATGGGAAGGGTATTGTGGCCGAAGCTGGCCTGGCTGTCACTCAGCTGCCCCATCACAATCATGGCAGTTGTGTCCGTCTGATTTTTTTCATAACCATCGTCATCCATGAATATCAATCATCCATCATGGTACTCTGTCATCCTCAGAATGGTCGTCATCATCATCACCACCACCATCATCAATCAAATGCTGCATTGTGGATGAGCCGTCGTCCTTGATACTTTCAAATGCAACCCGTGGTTGCACAGTGCGAAACAACTGGCACAAATTTACCCACTTACTATGTGATCGGATGGCCAAAGATGGCTCTCAATCAGTTGCTTCCCCCACATAGCACCGATCAACGCAGTCAACTCTGCCAGGAGTACCAGTTGGCTCCAGCCTCGCTGGTGCGAAGCAACAGGAACCGGGTGCAGCTTGGTGTTGCCCCGTGGTGGTCCCGATCCCCCCGGCTGCGTGGAAAACAGATGGGCTGTCAATGCCATGCTGAACCGATGGCTTTTGAGGCAGGCTTGGGCGATCAGCTTTGATAGACATGTGATTCAAGAGAACAGGGATGAGATGACACCGTGAACTGCCTCCCTATGATGTTTGGCAGCTGCCATGTTACTCTTCAACGGCTGGGCGACAGAACACCCGCTGGTGACGGGACAACTGCTCTATTGTTTCATGGCGAAGCCGCACTCATCATGATGATGGCCAATCACAAACATAATGATGATCAATGATAAAGATGATGATGGTGATGATGATGGTGATCATGATGGTGATGATGGTGATGATGATGCTGATGATGGCGATGTTGATGCGCATCCCCAGCAAGAAACAACCTGAACTTCTGGGTGTTTTTCGTAGCCATTCAATGGCCAGCTCATCAATGTCCTCCAGTGCAATGTTGCTATCCAAAAAATATTTGCATGTTCAAAGAACTACTGTCTTATCCCGTGGCTTGGATAGATTTAAGTCGGTTTCGGTTTACGATGGTTTACTACATTTGGACTTGCACAGGACTTGTCTACCAACACAATATCTGACTTCTTGCGTCCAATGTTCGCAGGAGATGCACCAGCAGTACCTTGTGCGGAGCCCAAATTTGGAGACTTGCAATGATCAATCACCACTGACATTGCCGTATCAACCCATAGCCACGAGCTGAGTCTACAGTGGCGAAAAAAAAAACGCTGGTGCCTTCCTGCTCTCATTGCATTTCAAGGGTTCAAATCCAGCCAAATATCATCAGCAAGGTCTGACCAACAAGATAAATGGTCCAGTTTCAAATTCTTGGTCCAGCTGTCCAGCTCATAGTTTTCATATGGATCGTTGGTCCAGATTCATGTGACCAACAATCCATAAGCTGTTCATAGCGAACAACAAGGTAACTCCAGTTCTCAATAACATCCATTAAGCTGATGGACCAATAGTACGCAGTTGATGGTCCAGCTCACAAAACCAGATAGTTATTGAGAACTATAGTGTTGCCAATCATTTCTTGTTGATGGTCCTCACCAAGAATCCCAACCAATCGACCAACGGGTCACCACTGATCCATCGCTGCGCCTGCTCGGCTCTGGGGCTTGGAGACGGACTGCCCTGGGCGATGAGACGGGCTGCGCCGTGGTTCGATGGTGGGAGGCCCCCAAGGCCGTCTGACGCAGCAGTTTCGCATGAGACAACTGGGTGGTTTCTCTAGATGGAAAAAAATCAAAGGTTTTTTTTCCGCCTTTGATTTTTCTCCCTTAGGAACCCTAAAAATGGTTGTTTTATTAGTACAAATGATTAATAAACATCTATAAGCTGGATGATTTGGGGGGTTCTCTAGTTTGAGAAACACCCATTTGAGCAGGTCCTGAAAATGAACACGTTTCAATGGTTAGGTAATTTGGTCGAGACGTGGGATTCCCGCGAAAGATGAGGAGAAATGATGAAAATGACCTGCAAAGCCAGAGGCGGTCAGGAAGCAAAGCATGTGGAACCGCAATGGGTTTGTAAGTTGCTGAACTTATAATTTTCTGTTAGATCATCCTAGGCACGTCCGTCTTGGGACACTTGAGGAGGTAGCACTATGGATATAGACAACCAATGGACAACCATGATGAGGGACACGAAGGTGGTTGATTCCACAGTGAGGCTCTTGCAAGGGTTACTTTTATCCCTATTGACAAAGGCTACTAACAAATAGAATACTATTGGAATAAATTTCCATAGGGCTACTAATAAATAAATACTGGGTATTTAATAGGAATAAAATACTATTCCACCAATATTCCTATTAAATACTACTAGTTTTGTATTCTACTTCTCGTCACAAGTCTTAATTTTGACCAGTTGTATGACCATCTCCTATTGATAACACGTTCTTCGCGGATGGTTGAGAGCCATGAAGATTAACCAACTCATATGCGGTCAAGTACTAGCGACTACCTACAAAATACAAAAACCAAGCGAATCCAAGCGACTGTTGATTGGATCCAACTGCTTGTTGATGATTGCAAGTATGTGCTATCATCAATCAGCTGATTCAATGATAGAGCCTGGTACTACAAGCACCTACCTTCCTTGGCCTCCGCATAAATGGTGGTTGCTCAAAACAGGGGACCACAACAATAGATAACAATAGTTGGTTTATGATTCAAAATGATTCATACTGGATGATGTGGGGGTACCCCCAGCTATTGAGAACCCACCAAATCATTCTCTCAACCGCGACGAAACCCATCATGAAGCTTTGCCAACCTCCTGAAAATCAGAATCTTAAGCATGATGAGACCACCATCAATATCCACTAATCACCAGGTTTGATCATCACTTGACCTTGGTCAAATCCGCGGGTTCATCACCAGCCATCCACAAGCGGGCCCAGCACGACCAACGACTGCCCCCAACCAAGCGCGGCACCTGCCAGGGAGTCGCTTGCGGCACTTGCAGCGGGCCTCGGTGAGTTGAGTTGGTGGAACCGTCGCTAACACAAGGGACATGTGAGATACGATTGATCAGTGATACAATTTAGATAAGACAGCCAATTTGGTGTATATCCATGAATTGGTGAACCTAGTTCAAGGTAAGTTTGGACATGCCGATCAGTGAAACATAGCGAAACCACATATTTCCATTTCCATTGATGAAACTACTCTATCCATCTAGAATTCTATGATGTAGATGATGGTTTACCATTCCATAGACAGGCCACAACCTGTTGGAAGGGTCTCCTGATGTTCAGCACCCAAAGGGTCACAACCTGCAAAGGATTCAATCAAGTTGAGGATGTCGAAACCCAGTCACATGCGTAAATGGCAACCCGCAAATCAGATGCATCTGAGCGAGCGGCAAAACCTCAATTTAAAATCGCGGATTTTCTCAATTGTTATCGTTTTTGGGAGTTCACTATATTGTTTCCCAGTGTTTGGTGACATTGGATCCACACTCTGGATGCGCAGTCAATTACTTTTATGCTTCCAGGTCATCATCTGCCGTGTCTCCATTACTTGTTTCCATTTATATGACTTTCTATGTTCAGGTCATAAGCCTTTTACACGACCGATTTCAACGCATCATTACTGGATCGGCCCGATGGGCAACTCATGAGAAGAAGACATTTTGTGAAAATCCGCTTATCGTTTCGTTATCGTTCTGCTTATCGTTCCAAACCTCTGGGTACTTTAGAACAAATCTGGATTGTTTAAAAGGCTGAATCTCTTAAGTTATCTTAGGTTCTCTTACGTTATCGGTTTTGGGAGTTCACTATATCGTTTTACCGGTCCCGGAGCCATTTCCCGAAGATATTCCAGCCGAAGACTGAAGTTGACTAGCCACATTCACTCATGGATCTGCCACATGATTAGCTCATGAACTATGACGAGGATGATTTAGCCTGCTGGATCTTGACCACAACTGCCCGCAACAGTTGATTTTCGGGAAGTGATCCATGAAACACCAACAAAATAGCGGGAGACTATGAGAGATCCATACAGTCAGTTCTTCTGACTCACCCCACTATCAGGCCCAACGAAATCATCAGAGAATATCATTATCCAACCAGTTCTTTGGACGCAGCCCCGTGTCATTAGACCAACCAACCACTTGTTACATGAAAAAACACCAGTTCTACATGGTGGTTTCTCAAAATAGGGGTACCCCCAAATCATCCACTTGTAGTCATTCATAGTAATAAACCAGCCATTTTGGGGTGCCCCTATTTTGAGAAACCACCACATGAAAAAACAACTAACCAGTTCGACTGCTTCAAGGACTGTCCCAACGGATGGAAACATCATGCGATGGGACTGGCATCCCAGCTGTCCGGTGGTCGATCAGACCTGAGAGCTGCGAGGCCATAGGAATGCATGGATTCCGCGTGTTCATCTGGTGGTTTCTCAGAATTTTTGGACCCCAAAAATGCGTGGTTTGATATTATAACTGGTTGATCTTAGATGATTTGGGGGTGCTCCAGTTTGAGGAGTCACAATCTGATGAACGTCAGCAACTCGCTCAAGATGCAGTGGTTCCTTTTGATCGTTTTTGTTTTTTGAGCCGTGGACTTCTGGAAACTCAAGAGCAACCCAATCAAATTTTCCCATGAGGACAGTCTACAGGGGCGAACCATCACCAAGAACATCCTAATACAACCACAAAAATGACCCATTGAAATCCGTTGAACACGTCAGGCATTCAGGCCTGTGGGCGTGTCCATACTGTACTACCCCCCAAGGTCGATCATTTGTCATTGAGAGTCACCTGTGTCAGCACACAATTTTCATGGGTATGTAGTCTATCAGAGCAATAGCAGAGATTCACATATGCTTAAGCACCTGAATCCATGGGCTATGTTGTGCCCCTCTCGTCCTTCTTCCTTTGTCGTTGTCTCGCTTGCTGTTGGTGTTGAACATCATACGCCGCCGCCACCATCACCATCATCACCATCATCATCATCATCATCACCACCATCATCATCATCATCATCATCATCATCATCATGATCATCACCACCACCATCATCATCATCATCATCACCACCATCATCATCATCATCATCATCATCATCATCATCGTCGTCATCGTCATCATCATCATCATCATCATCGAAAACACTTTATCATCATCATCATCATCATCATCATCATCATCATCATCATCATCATCATCATCATCATCATCATCATCATCATCATCATCATCATCATCATCCTTAACCATTGATAATTTCCCTAGAATTGCTGGTCATTTGTTGTTCTTTCTTGTTTCCCATTGATGTTCAAAACATTTTTGGAACATCGATGGACCTGTTGGTCATCTCCCTATTATTCTTGCTTAATCCCCCATATTAACCCAACCATACACCATAAAATTAACCCCATGTTTTCCACTAGCTGGATTGTCACTTGCTATTGTTGGTACGATGTGTGTGCTAATGCCATTTGTGCTGGAATGCTTCTTCGTTCTTAAGCCCCTACTCTGAGGAAAGAGGGTTGTTGACATACTTCTGCAACGCACACCGTGTTTGGGACGACTACCCACGAAAGGTCAATTTTTTTTGGTTATCGGTTATCTATGGGAGGTAACTAAAAAACTCCATCATAAACCAACCAACGGTTGTCTCCGTACTATTCTTGGCTCTTTAATCCGGGATAGTTCACCCAACCAACCATTAACCAAAAAACATGAATCTATATGATTCTTGGTACATCCCCCATACTTAAACCGCATGATTCCTCCTGTTATTTGATGTTTCTCATTTAAATCTAAACTATCAATCATCCATGTAATTGCAAAATCCATTGAACTGTTGATTATCTCCCTGCTATTCTTTGTTACTCCGCCATAGTTCACCCAACTATGGACCATGACATTCACCAACGATGTACCCTACTATTCATGGTTAACCATAACATTAACCACATGGTGGTTTCTCACAATACAGGACCCCAAAATGGATGGTTTATTACTACAATTGATTAATAGTAGATGATTTGGAGGTACCCCTACTCTAAGAAACCACCATTTATGGTAATAAACCAACCATTTTAGGGGTTCCAAAATGGATGGCCCCATATCTTAAGAAACCACCACATGTTACCCACAGGTCTTGGTCCCTTGCCACGTCTTATTCTCTGCTCAACCTGCCGTCATCTGAGGTGTCAGCCAAGGTCCCGAGGATCTGGACCTGTCGAAAGCATCTCAAAGCTGTCACTGGATAGACAGGATAGCAATATTGATATTGATACATGAATATCAATGTATGTTCAAAATAATATGTGATCATATATATATATATATATATAGATATAATTACATATATATATATATATATGCTACCCCCCCCACCAGAACCCCCCATTTTGACTGGTTCATTTCCATTTTTGTGTGGAGAGAGATGCTTGAAGAATAGCAATGAAGCAATAAGCTGACAGAGGCAGGAATAAGCATCACGTGTATACTGTATATATATATATGTATATGTGTATATATATATATATATATGCAAATCATTGTGAATCAAATCAAGTCTATACATTGGACTCATTGGACCCACGAGGGTCATTTGTTCACCCTCCAACCTGATCCTGCAAGAACAACTTCATGCTCGTGCGGCTCCGAGGACAAAGCCACACTTGGCTGTTATCGAAGCCGATCGGCAAAAAGATTGTACTGCTTGACACCGATTCCAATCTCAATGTACAAGAACACGGTCATAGTCATGATGGGTCGTCGTATTTGCAATGGTGTTGACATAGATGGGTCTAGCGACTAGACACCGTGTCACCACCGCTGTTATAAACCAAGTATTGATAATAGGTCACCGAGCGTCTTCCCCATGCATCGGGCTAACAATGGTTAAGATTGATTCTACGGACTCCATACGGTTTGCCCACCCCCATGACTTCCATACCACTACTCATCACCAGTCATTCAACCTATTAGAATCTAACAAGATCCCAAAACGCCCACCATCCCACCAACCTGGTTGCAACCCACCATCTCAGCTAAACATGGCGTCCGCCCGCCTCTCATTGGCTTCAACCTGTGGTCCAGGCCACAGGTTTGCCTTCGTTGTAAAGCTGCCACGAGAAATTCAGCGCAGTGGTAGCTGGGGATATCCATTAGCCACGTTGACCCCCTGATATTGACATTGACCCCCTTGAGATCTCAAGAGAGCGGCTTCTCTTCAGGATTCGCATGAGCTTCTACATCATTCAGAAACGCAGGCTACATCCCCCGGCTAACTTCAGATCGACATATCAAGGTCTGCCCAGCTTGGACGGTGTACCCACCAGCCTCCTCTTCTCGAGCCGCTGGCCACCTTGGATGGGAATCCACTGGGATTTCGGATGAAAAATGGTCTCAGGGTCAGTGCTGGGGTAGCAGAAGCCATTCACAAGGACACAGATCTTAGATTTTTCCTTGAATCTTTCCTCCCTCCATGCAGGTCTTGCTTTCTGATTGTGTTTTATTGTCATTCCATCTACCTTTGGTTAGTTTAGTTGCCAACTCATGGTTGATTGGTTAATAAATGGTCGGTTGATGGGTATCGTCCTCCCTCTCCCTCTTGAGCTAGTGGCATGACCCAGTACTTAAGGTATAGAGCTACGCTGAGCACATGATCAGTTCAGCTAAAGACAAACGTATTGCAACCACCATAGGCTATAGGTATCACCAACCACCCAATCATGATCATTGTGATTTTGAACCAATTTGAATGCATCCGAAAGCAATGAATGGGAATCAAAATTCAAAGGTGAGCCATACCAAAATATCAAGGTGATTCAAGGTGCAGTACTATGACATCCTTTCAGCACCTGGAGTGACCCATCTCGCTTCCTCCTGTTGTGCCAGTACAGTGTTGAGTGATTCCATCCTTAGAGTCCATGACTCTAGGTCGAAAAATGCCCAAACCTTGGGCAGCGCCCCAGACCTGCGAGCGGTTCTTGGCGCAAGTAGATTCCAGAGGGACTAGGCATGACTAGGCCCTGCCCAAAACAGACTGCAGAGTAAACCAACCTCCATGCCACTGCAAAAGCAACAAACAACAAGATAAGGTTCTTCACGGACTTCTGTTGGCCGCACTGTTTTGCATATGCAGTAAGCCTTCCAACCTACATATTCTGTCTGGAGTACCGAACAAACTTATATCGCTTTACACCGTACGTTGTGTACAATTGCTGATGAGTTAATTTGTGTCATGTGTTTGTTTGAAATCCATGTCCAGCAAATATCAACCAGTAGTTATCAACAACCATCATCAACTCTTTTCTTGCAGCAACAGCCATCATCAACAACCGACATCAATCAAACCCTCCACCATTACCCTCTGGTAAACTAACATGGCAATGAAAAATCACCATTTCCAATAGGTAAGTAATCTACAAATGGTGGACTATCCATTGCTATGTTAGATCACCAGGGTGTATCAATCAACAAATGTCATGTCAGATTTGCCACAGATACCAAGGCGAATCTTTCGGCGCTGGGCTGCCAGAACGCGGCAGCAAAGGCGGCAGCATCCACGTCGGGATCTGCCGAGCCATGTTCCCAAGCTGACCGTGGACAACCGGCTTCGGTGAAGGATGTCCCTGGTGATTCCCAAAGCGATTGTTCATTCACCCAAAAAACTAATGATACTAGTGTTTCTCAGCAGGTTTAGAATCCCCCAACCATCCTGAAAGCAAACAGTAGGACAATGGGAACACTACCTGTCTTTGGGATACGGGTTATATAAATTTTGTATTCACAAATCGCCTGACTGACCAGCATGACTGATCAGGATCAGCAAAACGCACTTATCAAAAAAACTACATTAACCAGAAAATCTTTGCAAATCTATCAGAATTGATCCACACTGCTACACGTGCACCCGAGTTCACTTGAACCAACCTGGCAGTGCCATTTCGACACCATCAACACATCACTTGCTCTGCACAAGTTCTCAACAAAGATTAAGAGACTTAACGATCAAATTTTGACTCATGCTTCGACTTCACATGGAATATGGCAGGATTTGAATGGATTTCAATGGACGCGAAACCTGGATCCGCAACCAGGTGGTCGACTTCCCAAGCGATCCTTGTGCCAGTCGAGTTCCCATAGCAATCCCGGCCTCCACCGCGTTGCCGCGCGCGTCGCTGAGGAGATTGAGATCCACTGGACGTGGCATGCCTTGGAGGAGCGGGGCTAGGCATGTGGGAGGCGGCCTTGCTCCGATGGAGTGCCAACTGCGTTTGGAACACGGCCCAAGAAGGTGGTACCCTCTGGGAAACTGACATAGCAATGGAAAATCCATAAAAATCCATGAAAATCCATCATAAATGGATGATTTCCCAGGGTTTTCCTACCAAAAGCGTGGATTTTTCATTGCCATGTTTGCCAAAGGGTACCCCAAAATAATGCTTCAAGCTTGCAATTTTGGCAATGGATTTTTGGGTCCAAACATTTCCACCCATCGTGGCGTCCAAGGTGCGTGGAGAAACTCCAAGTGGACTGGCCGACTTCCTCATTGACCTGGAGATGAAAACGAGCAGTGTCCAGTACTGGTTGGGCATTGTCATTCAATCCTGGCTAGGGGATTCCCGGTGCTTCAAAAACAAGAACTACCGAGAATATAGAGCCGATAGAACCATAGAGAACCGACAGCAAAGATAGGGACATCCGGGCCAAAACTAACAAATTATACTATCCATTACTATCCCGAGTATAGCATCAACGCCCGGAACAATGGATCAAAATGGCCAACAGCCAGGATCGCCAACGCCGCATGGAGCAGCAGCTGCGATGAAGCGGCAGTGAGGCGACCGAATGATCGGTGGTCATGAAATGTCGCAGACATCACCCAACCACTATGGGAATAATCACCAACAACGTCATGCAGTTCGGTGATGTTCAATGTCCCTAAAATGAGATATATTTGCCAACCCCTAAATGATCAGCAAAGGAAAACACCCCTTGACATGAAACACCCCTTGGATCCAGATTTCACGAGAACAATGTTCATGCGCAACCCTTCAGTATACTTCTATACGCGTGACTACAAATATGCCCAGTTCATGGATGCTCATGGCTTAGAAATACATGAATCCATTATAGCGACTTGCATCAACCAACCAAGATCAACCAACTTGCATCAACCAACCAAGATCAACCAACTTGCATCAACCAACCAGCCTCAACCAACCTGGATCAACTTGGCATTTTTCCTCACGTTTCATGGCCATTTTCCATCACCTTCTGGCGCCTCACCTGCTCTCCCGCCACATCATCGGGCCAGGTGGACCTAGAAGGTCACCGCAGAGAAGCAGCAGTGATCGAAGGCTGCGATCTTTGCATCGCGACATATCTTTTGATGGCATCAATGCTGGTTGGTGGTTTCAACCCATGGATAACTAGTGGTTAATATGCTTAATAATGGTTATATATGGTTACAATGGTTGATTATGACCAGTATCTGGTTGGTGGTTTCAACCCCTATGAAAAATATTAGTCAACCAACCATTTGTTAATGATTACTACGGAAAATAAAACATGTTTGAAACCACCAAATAGTTGCGATGGTTTATGATGGTATCTATAATGGTGTCAAATCACTCTCTTGATGGTATCAATGGGAACCAAACTAACTTGCCCCATCCCGGGGTTGTTAAGGATCATGGATGCACCAGGGCGCAAATGTCTCCCCCACAGGCTGGTGGGGGAGATTTTCGAACGCCATGACACGAACACGCCAAGAATCTCGATGGGATCAGGACCAGGATGAAGCCCAGTAGTCAAAGTTACAGAAATATTCTGATGCAGTCACCTACTATGGTCAATCAAATCAAGATTCTGGGAAGGTACACTACCCATGACTATACCAGGTGTTTCTTTGTTTTGTGATCATCCAGGCCCATGTCCAATGCCAGATTATAGTTACCAGAACATAAAAGGGTACTTCGGGTATATCCATGGTAGATGTCAGTTTTTGTCCGCTGTCCTCCGGCATTCACCAGTATCTGCCAACAATCATCGTTGTCATTTGGGTATGTGCCAAAATAGGGGCACCCCCCAAAACCAAAGGTTTCCTAGTAAAATGATCGTTTTTTGTGGGTTATTGGTTACCCTATTTTGGCACATACACATATCCTTATGCTTGTTGGTTGTAAGTTCCGTCAACTGTTACCAAAGATTTTCAGCACAACTTCCAGCAACTGGTTGTCAGCTGTGTCTTCACCGTATCACTGAGAACAATTGTCAGCCATTAGTTTTGTAGCAGTACAACATCAATGATTATGAAGCATGGAACCACAAAAAGAGCTTTTCATGAACATATCAATAAATTTTTCAGTAACATTCATTAACCATCACTCAACATCATCAACCATCCTTGAGACTAGCCATCACTAGTGTGAATATAACTATAACTCATTCACCATCATGATGAACCTTGCCGTATGAACCACTATTGTTCAATCAGTCAAACCAAATACAACTTATCAATCACCATATATGATATAGCTATTCTAACAAAGGTGATTATATCATCTAATTGTTAACCTATTTACAATTCAATCTTGGCTTATGAACCAAGTTAACACCCACATGTCATTAACCTACGTATTCTAACCACTCAGTATCTCTTGATACTTTCTCTATCATTAATAAATTAACCATTCTCAACTATTCAGTCTTCCTGTGCTGAGGTGTCCACATCTTCACGTCCGGAACCCAAGGCGATGTGGAAGGAGCGTCGCCCGCCGTGTCCGGCGCCCGGTCCTCCTGCAGCAGTTCTCCCGTGGTATCATTACATCGTCATGGTTGGCAATGAATGGTTGGTGATGAATGGTCATCATTCAGGATGATAATGAATAGTTGGTTGGTAATGAATAGTTGGTTGGTAATCAGTAGGTCATCAATTAGTTGGTAATGAATGATTGGTTGGTTTTGGCGGAATAGTTGATGTTGGATAGTCGGTAATAGCAATGAAATGGCTAGCCTATCAAAAGTAAACCACGCACCAATTAGTTTGTAATGAATGGTTGGTTGATGTTGATTGGTAATCAATCATCGGTTGTCGATAAAAAGCACTGTTTGGTTGGTATTGAATTAGGTTATCAAGAATGAGGATTAGCCTAATGATCAATTGGTGATGCCAATCATTTGGGTTTCTGGATGATTGATGAGAGTTACCATCATCAGGGATCAAAACAAGAAATCCATCATTCTGTTGTCCCTAGTGATGCAGATTCGGAATATCAATAATACCTGAATCATGATGATGCATCTGGAAAACCACTTGTGATGCCATCGTGTGCGGAACCATTCTGAGGCACTTAACACCCACAAAAGCACGTCGCCACAAGTGACTTGGGGAGAAACCGCTTACTATCCTGCTCACCAGATGAGTAGTTCGCGGCGCTATCACCTTCCATTCCTCACAATCAATCATCACAAACAACCAACTAATCAATCGCAATCAACCATCACTAATCAATGTTTCATAACAACCATTGTCTACTATTAGCCCTTTTCAACAACCATCATTCACAACTATCAAGCCTTATTAACATCCCATCGTCTCCGGGTACCCTGGCTGCACAGCCTTGCCCCGCACCGCGGCATCTGTCGCTCCTGAACACCGAAAGCTGCCCAGCTGGTGTTCGGCCTCGGTGGCACAGCATGGAACGTTCATGGGCGAGTTGTAATGCCATGGCCTTCACAGACATAATTTAGTTATTTGAAATCCTATATCTTTTAATTCTAAAATCCTGAGATACAGTGTTGAACAGTTGATATTTTTTTTCGTGAACTACTCACAAAATTCTTAGTGCAGGTAGATTGTTTAGTGAATATAATCAAGGACACTTAAGATACATTCAATGTTGATTCAATCTTAGTGAATTACATATATGCACTTGCCTTCAAGTGCACCAGCATCCCAAATTAGTCAAACTTTCTTGGCTTTCTATTCAGACCTGGAGGGGTAGCTTTCCAACTGGCAAATTCGGAAGTAGGCTCTGGTGCAACAGTGGTGATTTCAACCATTCCCAAAACTATTACAGTACTTGAAATGATAAACTGAAATGAAGTGATCAGTGATCCCCGGTAAGAATGGACATGGATGGACATACAACATATAAATGTGGAAATCCACTGATCGTTGGAGCCGTTACAAGGGAATCCACGCTTTGCGCATGTCCAGGACACTGTGACCATGGACAAGGTCACTGCAAAATCGATGACAGGTGATCAAGTTGAGACATAACCCCGTCACTGTATGATGCTGTAATGATGGTTGACTAATAATGGGTAAATGATTGTTTAATGATGGTTTTGATGATGGTTCTAATGCTTATACCATGGTTAATGGATGTTAGTTAACATGGAGCAATCATGATGTTGTCAAGTCATGCTGCTCAACAATACTGGTCAATGTCAGAATCTACGAAAAATAATGGAGTCCACAATTCATAGCGATTACCACTGTCTCAGCTGGCGGTGAATTAAAACTATCATGTTCAAGGAACAACCTGATGCGGGTCATACGCATATAAACTAGTGCTTTTCATGTCAATGAACATCTTCAAAATTCATGAGAGAACAGGTTGAATCAGTCAACCATGCAGGATTATCCAAAGTAATACTTTTCGGAATCCCGACATGGTCCGGCTCCACTGAATCTGTAACAATTGAGAAAGGTGACAGTGAAGGACGTTGGTATGTATGAATGAATGGCAAACCTTAAAGAAATCATTCATACACATAAATATCCTCGTATACATACCAAATACATGCGCACTGGCTGCTGCACAAACTATCCTTTGCAACCAGTACGCGTAGCGCCAACTAGTATAGTTTAGGCATTCGCTCTAACACGTTTTCTTTAGAGCAATACTATATGGTTATCTTGGCAATACTATACGGTTATTTTGGTAATACTATATGGTTATTTTGGTCAATACTATATGGTTATTTTGGCAATACTATATGGTTATTTTGGTAATACTATATGGTTATTTTGGTCAATACTATATGGTTATTTTGGCAATACTATGTGGTTATTTTGGTCAATACTATATGGTTATTTTGGCAATACTATATGGTTATTTTGGCAATACTATATGGTTATTTTGGCAATACTATATGGTTATTTTGGTAATACTATATGGTTATTTTGGACAATACTATATGGTTATTTTGGCAATACTATATGGTTATTTTGGTAATACTATATGGTTGTTTTGTTCACGCTATAAGCCCTTTTAACTCTTAATATGAAGTATATCAATGATAGTCATAGTTTCATAGTCCATAGTCTAATAGTCCATAGTCTACATAGTCCATTAGTGATTCAATACTTCAATGATAATTGCCCGATGTTTCGTAGACATGGCTACAGAATAATTTAACAATGAGGTTATAGTCAGGGTTAGCTATTAAATGATAGTAATAAACAAAAAAAAGGATAGTCAGTCAATAATTAATAGTTAGTAACTCATTAATAATTGTAAACACAAAACATTAAAGGGACATAGCCTAGCTACAAAACATGACATATACAGACAGATACCATTTGATTAAATGCATGACATGCACAACGTAACACAACATAACCC
>VSDK01021074.1:1594-18739 GCA_009767595.1 Symbiodinium kawagutii
GCTTTACAGCTTCTCTGCTCGCTTCGGCATTGGTGTTGCGGCGAGTTTCTAATTTCTCTGCATACACTTTTTCGCAATTTCTGGACTGATTATCACATGGCTTCCTTGCGACTGACGCTATTCGCTGTAATTCTGATAAACTGCACCTCGATTTTCCGCCGAATTGAGCGATGCACACAGTGAGAAGCCATGCATAGCTAGCTTGCTAGCTTTGCAGAACCGCCGGAATACCTTGCTTCATGCGACGGGATATGCAGAGAACTTCTGAGGCGGGGAATTCGATGCATGTACATGATTTTCGCAGTTTTTACTGCCAGCTTCGTATGCTTCTATGCTTCAATGCTTCGAAGTCTTCGTTTCACTTTGTTTCACTTTGTTTCACTTGTTTCACCTTTTTCTTTTGCTTCTTATCGACCTTAGCTTAGTGCTACCAAGGCGATGCAGGCGAGCAAAAAAAAACACACCCAAAAGAAAAAAGATCCAGCTTCTCTCTGGCGTGTTGACTTGACTTTACGGTGACCTGACGGTTCCTTTATTCGCTTTGGACGCCGTGCTGTCCGTTTTTCACGTTTCCAGAAGCAACTTCAGGCTTGAGTTCATATCACTTAATTCTCTCTTGGGCTGTAGGTGTGATCGAGTCAGCTTGACCAATGCTCAGAAGTGAATTTCCAGGTCGTGACAATTTCGGGAGCTGCTTCTCTCTGTCGATGGTTTGATGGTGTCGGCACGGCTTAGGCTGTGTCTCTCCGTCTGATCAACTTGCACATTCACCACTGTGACCACATTCAGCCTGCTTTCACCAAACGCTCCTACATTCAGTTTTCTTCGGATGCAGGCGGCAACTTGACAAGCCATCAGTCCTCTTCGTGCTAGCCATAGTGCTTGACGCTGCTGCCTCACACCCTTTTTTCAATTAGCTGTACTTGGCTCCGTTGAAACTTTCACCACAACGTTCCTGATTTACATATAACTTTGTTTTTCTAGTTCACGTTTGCGCATCTTCGACCTTTTCGCGCAAAGACACGATCGGCGTACTGACTATGAGATGGCATTTGGATTGTGTGGCCTTTCTTGGCTTGGATGCATGGCTTCAACCCTTCTGTAAAATACGATAGTTGCACTTGTCAGTTTTGCTTTGTGCCTTGCTCGAATTGCACCAGCGTCAAAGCTCTTCGGATTTATGCTGGCATTATGTTGAGGTCTCATCTCATTTGCTCGATGCTGTACAATTTTTTGGTCTTACTGTAGACTCGTTAATGCAGTCTCACTGATTGGGATCTTTGAGTCATTTGTAGTTTTGCATTTGACCGTTGCCACCAGTGCATAAGCGGCGATCTCGCAGAAAAAAAATTCAAAGGGGCTTCAAGGGCGCTTGAAGGGGGCTTGAAGGGGGCTTCACCCACATGCAGATTGAAGGGGGCTTGAAGGGGGCTTGAAAGGAGCCTTGAAGAGGTTTGAAGGGGGCTTGAAAGGGAGGATTGAAGGAAGACGCGAGACATGATTTTGTTGATGCATCACTAGGTTGAGAATTGTTGTTAATATTTCGGAGGCTATTGGTTTTGATCGCAAAGTCCAATGTCAAATGTGAAATATTATAAATATCGAAAAAGTGTTGACATAGAAGTAATAACTTCAATTTCCCGGCCCACTAGTATTGATCGGAAAGCTTCATGTCAGATGTTCAATTATACGCGCATTGATGGGCTTTCAAGACAGTGATTCAAGTTCAGAGGCCCAACAGTTTTGCTTGCAAAATTTGATGTCAGATCTTGACTCGTTTCAGTGCTGTTAAATTGTTGGCATAGTAGAAATACCCTTGTTAAAATTTCCCGGGCCAATGGTTTTGTTCGCAAAGCCCAATGTCAAATGTTAAATAATATGAATCAATTTGTGATGTTGATGAAATTGATTTTGGATAGCGCATCATCTGAATGAAAATCCATTGTTCACATGGATCGATAGGTTTTGTCAACGCAATGATTATCAAATTTCCCGGCACAATAGCTGTGCTTGCGCAACGTGTTGCATAGTAGAAATACCCTTGTTAAAATTTCCCGGGCCAATGGTTTTGATCGCAAAACCTAATGTCAAATGTTAAATAATATGAATAAATTTGTGATGTTGATGAAATTGATGTTAGATAGTGCATCATCTGAATGAAGATGAATTCTTCACATGGATCGATAGGTTTTGGCAACACAAGGATTATCAAATTTCCCGGCCCAATAGCTTTGCTTGCGCAACGTGATGTCAGATTTTGCATCATTTGAATGATGTTAAATTTAGCATCGATAAATTTGTTGACATAAAGTCCTAATTAAAATTCCCCGGCCCAATAGTGTTGATCGCAAAGCCTAATGTCCAATGTGGCGTTATATGCAGCCACTTCACTCTTCGGCAGACATGGACTATGACCATCTGAAACTTAACTGCTGGCAGGCCCCAGAAGTGGACTATGACGATCTGAAACTTGAAGAGTGGCAGGCGCACAAGGGGACCATGACAATCTGCAATTTGAAGAGGGGCAAAGCAAGACTGTAACCGCAGCAAAATACAATGGCCCAGTTGTTTGTCGACAAAACAAGATTGTTGCAATCGTAAAATCAGGGCCCAATTGTTTTGCCGAAAACATTAAATTGTCACAACATTATTATAAAGGGAGGCTTGAAGGGGGTTTCAAGCAGGCTTCAAGGGGGCTTGAAGGGGGCTTGAAAGGGGCTTCAAAGGCGCTTCAAGGGGGCTTGAAGGGGGACTTCAAAAATGAAGGGTTGAAGGGGGCTTGAAGGGGGCTTCAAGGGGGCTTGAAGGGGGCTTCAAAGGGGCTTCAAGGGGGCTTCATTTTCATGAAGGTTGAAGGGGGCTTGAAGGGGGCTTGAAGGGGACTTCAAGGGGGCTTGAAGCTTGAAGCCCTTCGTGACCTTCAGCCCTCCCCCCTCTTAGGAACCGGGACTTGCAAGCCCCCTTGAAGGGTACCTTCGAAGGGGAGTGCTCGGATCCAGCCCCCTCACCTTCGCAGTCTGTATATGTAACCGCGATTCGAAACCTTGACGAATTTGGAAAGACGGTGTTTCTTCATACTGCCGTGTTGCCTGTGTGTGTGTCCAAAAAGGCACAAGGGAAAAGTTGAGAGCCAGATAGGAAACGTTATGTCTACCAATAGGAAGCCTTGTTGTCGGCAAGGAGCTCTTCTAAAGGAAAAATCAACGATCTGACATGAAAACATGGTGCTGCGATGGTGTTTTTGTGTGCTCTGCAGCCGGAAGCGTGACGGTGAGCTTGGTCATGCGAAGAGGTTCGAATGTGCATACACCCATTCATGGGGGCCTGGCTTCTGGTTCGACCCGATTTTTGGGATGGTTTGGTTTGTCTTGCCTGGTTTGGTCTGTGGTCGTCCTCGGTTTGCTGGTTCGTTCCCCTTTTTTTGTTTTTACTGGCACCTTCTTCCTTTTCACCTTTGCGGTCTGTCTTGTAACCAAGGATCGCGCCACAACGGCACAACACCAGGCAAAAAAAAAAACGTATCCGCTCATTTTTTTTCATTTTGGCGTGTGATAATTTTTGTTTTCGCTCAACCTTGTTTTTAGTTGAGATGGCCTCCGTCATTTGGTCTGACAAGCGTTATTCGCAAAATTTCAGTGGCTCAGAAATCGAAACTTTGAAACAATTTTGAAACAATTTCGAAACAATTTTGAAACAATTTTGAACCAACTTTGAAAGAATTTTGAAACAACAGAACCGCGTTTACTTGTGTTTGTTAGAATTTGGACATGTCATGTTGATTTTTTGAGCAGTCAGGTTTGCTTGAGTTGGCATGTGGACTGGATTGAAGTATTTTCCCAGGTACCTGAACAGATCTAGCGTTGGATACATGCAACTCATTGCAATTGATGACGCTGATGCCTGGTTGATTAATTTCTGAGCAGAGTGAGCGCGGAGTTTCGCCTGTTTCACTTAGTTGTAAGGTTGTTTAAGTGATGAGCCAGATGATTGTTTGGTGTGGTCGGCTTGGTTTGTTTGCTGGTTGTTTTTTTTTTGCTTGTTTTGTTGTGGTTGCTTGTTTGCCTTGTGTGTTCTTGGTTCTTGATTTGTCATCTTGGTTCATCTTCAGTTAGTGAAATCATTGATTGTCTATTGCAGCCTTTCTGGACATATAATGACCTGTGTTACGTGCACAAGAGTCATGACCCGGAAAAAACAACAGCCAGGTTTGCGTGAGTTCCTACAGGTCATGTTCGTGTGGAAATGAGAAAACATCTTTGACAAACATCTTTGTTCTGTCAGTTCTATCAGTGAAACATTTGTTTTGGTCATCTTTCTCACTGACTAATTTTTTACGACGTTTTTCCTAAGTCGGTGGGTAGACTGGACAATTTTTTCAGTGCTTGGTGTGATTCTTGAGCCATGAGTGCCCTCATGAGTTTGTGCAATGGACAAGATCGTAGTAGGTCAACCCCACGCTGCTGGAGTTCTTTGCGAGGAGATCTTGAAAAGATTTTCTCGAAATTTGTAGAAGATCTGAGATGCAAAATTTTCGCTGCATAACGTGCGCCGCCAGGAGTTCAGAGGGTTGCGCCGGCAAAATGAAAATGTGAAGAGCGCCAGGATGAGATGCAAAGAAACACCACCCCACTGCCTGTGCATTTTTGCCATTCTCAAACGACAGCAGTCTGGCAAAACATCTGGAGGTCTTCAAAACACAAGAGGCTGCGCCAAAAAAGAAGCACCATTTTATGTATCTGCATGTCATGTAACAATGCCAGGTCTTGTAAATGTGTACGGACACGCCTGGAACCGAGCCCCAGAAATTTTTTTCCACATTCCACGCAAGATGTCCATCAAAAACGGATGCGAGAAACGAATCATGTTCTTTGCGAGAGATAGTACATATCAGCCCCAGAGCGCCCCCCCGCCTTGTTACTTACCGTAAGAATTCTTTGGTGGGGCCATACTGTTTAGAGAAAGAGCCAATTGCGTCGAATTGCTCGTTTGGTTCCATAACCGCCTAGTATTTTCTCCACGTTGGCCGGGCATGATTGATTGATTGATTGATTGATTGGTTGATTGATTGATTAATTGATTGATTGATTGATTGATTGGTGGATGGCTTGAGGGAAAAGACGAACTTCATGCAACGCATGATGAAGTTTTATCCATAAGACAAAACAGATGAAAGAGTTTTTAACTCTTGAAGTGCACGCAGTGAACCAGTTGAGTTGTAACTTTTGGAACAAACTTGCTTTGAGTCAGTGCAGTTGTTCACAAGCGAGTTGCAACTTGCAGTTGAGCAGTTTGAACTTTAAGTAAAGTTCGTTTTAGTTTTGAGTCACACTTGCAGCTGACATGTTGAATCCATACGCCTGCAGTGTGGCTCACAAGGTCGAGTGACCGAGAGCCATCAACATGCGCACGCGCATCAAATGATGTTCTGCATGTTCATGTCAAGTGACATCTCCCAGACGGTTCCACTGCGCCAGGAACTGCAGAATGTGGCCCAAGGTGTGAGTATCTTGTCCACGAATTCCCAGGGTTTGCTCAGGCAGGGCAAACAGCAGCTCGACGCACAGGTCACGATCTTGCAGAATCTCCAAGATGTCAACGTCAAGCTTGCAAAGCTTACCAGCATCATGGAGCGTATCGCCAATCAACAAGTTCAAAAGCTGACACCGCCTCCGTTGCCCACCTTTCCTCCAAGGTTCGTGCCGCCCGCAGCTCCAATGCCGCCGAGCAGAAAAGGGACAGTACAAGCTCCGATGCTCTCGGGCAAGTTTTTTTTGTTTTCTTGGGCCTTACCCCAAGAACATTCAACCCGACGAAACACAAAACCCGCCTGGGCCACAATGGAAGCAGGTCCCGAGCATGAAGGAGAACCCCATGGTGGTGTATGACACCCAATACCAGAAGCGCAGGAGTGTCTCCCCTACAGCCTGAGCGCCTGAATGCCGTGAACAACCAGTGGTGTCCTCAAGGTTTCATGCAGGTGGAGGGCCACGGACTCTCCGCATTCACAAAGACCTCGAAGGGGGGCATTGACTAGGGCCCACAGATGTGAACAACCGCTCTCTGCGGCTATGCTATAAGTTCGGACGATCCATCAGATGCAAGTACCATTTCATCGACTTGGATGACGCCTGAACACTCTGAGGGGTGGCTTTCATTGTGTTGACGGTTGCCTCATACAGTCTGGGGGCAATTCGCGAGCCAACCGAGTTTATCAATTTCAAAAAGGGCAAGTGCTCTTCAGCGCTCATCAGAAAAAGGGCAAGTGCTCTTCAGTCTTCACCAGGCCAAGTGGCTTTTGATATGTACATGTTTTTGGTGACATTTTGCAGTGATGTACAATCAGAGTTGATGTTAAAGGCGTCAGGTGACAGGTTGTTGAGTCATTGTAGCTGTGAGTGATGTTAGTCACACGATGTCACAGTTCACCAAACGGAGTGAGTGAACAAGTGTTCACATCACCGAAGCTCAAGTGGACTTTAATAGGCAAGCGTCTAAAGTCATCATTCATGAAGCTCAAGTGGGCTAAACAATTGGCAAGGGCCAAACGGCACAAGTGTGCCACACTAAGCTCCTCACTGATACGTGTGTATCTATGGATGCAAGTGCGTCTGCAGTGAGGCTCACAGGAGTTCAGAACATTCTGATTGAGTCAAGCAAGTGACGCCCCTAGAGATCAGAACATTCTGAAATTTCAGTCGGGCATCCCCCCAATTCCACACCTTTAGTCCTTTCCTCTTAGTCCTTGTTGTGACCGCCTTTCGTGTGCTTTGGATTTTCTCACGCATACAACGTGTTTTGCCTCATTTCGCCTTGGATCCGTGACGGAGCCAGAAGACCGTGAGGATGGCTTAGAAAGTGAGGAGGCTGTGCAACAGAAAGCCGTTGATGACCTTTTTGAGCCGAATCTTCAGAGTGAAGATGTTGACAATTCGGTAGCTTCTGATGACGGGAGAATTCCGTTGCCAGTGAACTTAGATGGAGCTGATCAGTTTGAAGATGGGGTTTTTGATGACGGTTACACTGACGGTGAGTCTCAATTTTGGGAGAACCCAAGAGAAGAGAGTAACAATCGTCCACAAAGCAGCAATGAAAGAACCGACCTTTTCAACGTCGTAAATGATGCCTGCTTGTCAGTGGTGCCTTCAGTTGGTGTGAGCTTTCCGTGGGAAGTAGGACCCATGAAGGCAGTTTTCGCACATGAGCCCAACAAACCAGAGTTCCCAACTCCTGTACAAGGACCCACGAGGCCGCTGGCCGCTCTGATTATGACGAAGGTTGTAAAAGAGCAAGGATCACCAGAGCCGTCAGAGGTAGTTATCAAGAGATAATCAACCTCGGCAAGGAGCAATCAGATGCTGATATTGATGAGGAGAAGATGTCTAGGGCTTTGCAAAAGTGGTACATGATTTTCAGGACTGGAAAAGGTGCAGTACCTCTAGGTTGCGACCTTGAAGGTTTGATAGCCGATGGCAGGATTTTAGATTTGCAACATCTATTTGGCAACCGTAGTGCTGGGACCATTTTAAGGCGTGGCAGTGCAGTCTTGAACTTCTTGAGCTGGTTTAAAACTGAGCACTTCTCCTTGAGTCCTTTCCCAATGGAACAATCTGTCATCCTTGAGTACTTCTCTCACTTGGAATCCAAGAGTGTTCCGGCGTCAACGCTTAGCGGCTTTTTGGAAGCCTTGAATTTCTGCCATCATGTTTTGGGTATGGATGTGATCAAAGGGAACATTGGGCCTACTTTGAACCTGCCAAGACAATGCCAGAGATGCGTGGAACTCAGAGGGTTGGACAAGGCTGAGCGCAAACAAGCTCGTGTGTTATCCGTTCCAGAAGTCAATGCCCTAGAATCCATATTAGAAGATGAGCGTGAGTCCATACATGACAGAGTAGCTGTGGCCAGTTTCCTGTTCTGCCTGCATAGTAGAAGTCGGTGGAATGATGTGCGTAGGGTTTACCAGTACAATCAAGATGTGGTGGAAGACCACGGCAAGCTTTCAGGATACATCGAATTCAAGACTAGGTCTCGCAAAACGGCGCAAGACGTTGCAAAGAGAGGACTTGCTATGCCGCTGATAGCCCCTACATGGGGAACTGGTCGCGCGCCTTGGGGACTCAACATGATCAAAATATATCAGGCTGCAAAACTGCAATTGAGTGAATTGCATCACCAGCCGCTCCTTCCAGCTCCTGCACAAGATGGTAAACGGATGACTAGAAGCGTCGCAACAGAGAAAGCTGGTCACTGGTTGGTTTCCCTCTTGCATAGAAAGAGGCAAGGTTGTGAACCAACAACCATACACGCCTTGAAGGGAATTGCTTTGAGCTGGTGCGGAAAGTTTGGGCTTCAGCCCGAAACACGGTTGCTCCTTGGTCACCATGCGAGCGGACACCATTCTGCTGATACAAAATATGCCCGAGATGTTCTAGCGCAGCCTTTGAGGGAGTACGAAGGGGTTTTGCAGCAGATTCGCATGGGAGCGTTCAAGCCAGACAGCACTAGGTCAGGATTTCTAAGCCAACCAGAATCAGCTGACCCAAGGAACCAGCGTGTTGAGTCTCAACAGGGAGCCGAACAAGGGCCAGCAGAGGAAGGCCAAGAAGAAAACGCCAGTGAGAGCGACTTTTCAGACTCTTCCTCAGAGTCATCAGAATCGATGAGAATTCATCGAGAGGAGGAAGAAGCTGCGTCCGCAGTAGATCTGGTGGTTCAGCCGTCCCAGTGGGAGCCGGACGTGCGCATGTTTCAGCATCAACGCAGCTCCATCGTACACATCATGGCCTGTGGCGCAACTTCCAACCGCTTTAGTTGCGGCGTCCAACGCAACGCGGAATATAGGGAAGTGGATAGCGTCACATTTTTAGAGCTGCGCAAATGCAAACGGTGTGACATTGCCAAGCCTGTGAGAGATGTAGGGTCATTGGCTTCGGCGTTGCGAAAGCAACGGGAACAGCCTGCCAGTTAAAAAGGTGTTTTGAGAGCTTTTGTGAACCTGTTCTTTCTTCACCTCTGTTCACACTCAGTTGTCTTCATCTGATTGAGCTTGACTCTGTAGTTTTGTGCTTAAGCATCATGGGGACCTTGCTCGAGTCAGTAGAGGCCTTTAAGGCCAGAGCCATGTTAACCTGTCCAATGGAGAAGTTGACTCCATTGTGAGACATGGGACCGATACGTTGGCGAGACTGGCCTTTGCAGCCTGCCCACCTGGCCAATCACCAAGTGATGACCAGGTCAGAGCATTGTTTCCACCAACCTTTGTGCCTAGTCAAGGAGCGATGAGCTCCCTGAAGCGTCTGATTTTTGAAGCTCAGACTCTGGTGGTGGCCGACGTCAAGCAAAAGGTTGCCCGGAAAGAAGAGCCCCAGATTGTTTCTTTGGCTCCAGCTGAGAGGGAATCAAGACTTGCTGATCAACGAACTCGGCTAACAGGCTTGAGGCTGAAAGGTGAGGAAGAGGGGGCTCACCAATGCTATGATCTAGTTCTTAGCATGGTTGAGAAAGACGCCCCGGTGTATCTTGGCCCAGAGAAATTCATCGCCCGCAGAGCCGAGCTTCAGCGCAAGAAGCCTTCCAAGGAGTTGTCTTTGGACGCAGCGACCTTAGTGGTCAAAGATAAACATCCCTTCTTGCATTGTGCTACAAACACCGAATTAGAGGTAGTCAACGCACTTCGTCGCAGAAGCCTTGCATTTGATTTGGTAAAGCTAGTGGCCTTTGACCAGTTCAATGCTTATTGCTGTGAGCTCATCGATCACCTCACCATACCGCCGCCGCCTGGCTACAGCCAAGTCACAGTGCAACAAGTTTTGAGGGCTGATCGCGCCGCCTTTTTGTTCCTTGCTGAGAAACTCGCTACTCTCAAGGGAAATGCCCGCAACGAGTCGCCATTAGAACAGATGTTGGCCACCGTTTTAGCTCACAGTTCAGTGGCTTTCCACTTGTTGCCTTTGCCGCGAAGCCACGAACATCCAAAGAAGAAAGCGGAGACCCCGAGGAAACGTGAAAGAGCAGTCTCCCGTGATAGATTGGGTAGCCCTCCACTTCCAGTTTGGCCCAGGACACGCAGAACCTCGAAAGGCAAAGGCAAAGGAAAGAAGTCCAAAGGCCCCCGCATTCCAGAAGGCTTGATTGGAAAAGCGTTGGAAACGGCTGATGGCCGTCGTCTGTGTTGGGCTGACAACCTCAAAGGTTGTGCCGATGCTGAGCCAGGTCAAGCGTGCAAGCGCGGCCTCCATTTGTGTGCTGAGCCTGGTTGCTTCAAGCCTCACAGTTTGTCGCAGCGCAAGTGACAAACAACATCCACCTTTCAGAGCCCTTCCGTTTCAGTGTCTTTGCAAGCAAAAGAGAAGGATAAGCCATTGAATCAAGTTTTCGGCATTGAAGTTTTCTCAGGCGCTGGTCGCCTGACCGCTTGCCTCAAAGCGATTGGATTCAATGACAGTGTGGGAATCGATCGCAAGTTGCACCCTCGCTTGACATGTCCAACTTTGCCTTTTGACCTTCTTGATCCATCGAATCAAGATCTAATTAAATCTCTCATTGCGTCGCCTTTTCGTGTTTACGTGCATTTTGCGCCTCCCTGTGGTACTGCCAGCAGAGCCAGGCTGATCAAGAGACGTGGCCGTTACAACCCTCCAGTGGTCCGCGCAGATCGCTATCCCAACGGCCTTCCATCATTGACAGGTGATCTTCGCACTCGTGTGTTGCTGGCCCATTCTTTGTATGAAGTGACTTGCAAGCTCATTCATGTTGGTCATGATTATAGTGTTCCATGGTCATGTGAAAATCCCGGACGCAGTTTCATGTGGGACACCACTCACTTTGCGCAACTCTTGCGACAGCTGGATCCTTGTTGCAGTTATGGCAGTGCTCGTCGAAAACTCACTCGCTTAGTGCATACCATTCCCACTTTTCACCACTTGGAAGCACATTGTCAAAATGACCATGAGCGTGAGCCTTGGGGACAACTCCCTGATGGACGTTGGGCTACAGGAGATGAAACAGCTTACCCTTGTGGGACCTTTGTCGCACTATGGCTTTCCACATTGCCATGCATTTGCAGAACTCTGGAGCACAGCGTGTCACTCCCAGCTTTGCGCAGCAAGAGGAAACCAACCAAGCTCTTCGTGCCAGCGCAGACATTCAACCTCGACGAGGTTTACCGCCAATGGTGCCTGAGTTTTTCGAGTCATTCAACAACCTGCTTCAGACCTATTGCCACCTTATGGTCGACAGTTGAGCACTCCTTTTCGGGGGTACATCGCGAGTGCAGGTACTCAACAAGGCTTTGAACCTTTCAGCGCCTCAGAGAAGGTCATCACGGTAGGTATTCACAGATGCCCCAGTGAGTTCGTTCAGGAAGTTTTGACCATTGGGCGTCCCACAGAAGTTCAAGCAATCTCTCCCTCTTGCATCCGAAAGGTTGTGGATGAGACCCTATCACAATCCCATGAATCCATTGCCAAGGAGAGAACGGCTGAATTTAGGAGATGGGCCATGCTTGTAGCAGACCCGACAGAGAAGAACAGTTGAGATCCTCAATGAGTCAGAGAAGAAGTGCAGTGCTTAGAGATAAGAAGTTAGCGCTTTTCGACAAATCCATCCCTGAGTCAAACCACCAAGACGTCAATCTCATTGAAGATCTCACCAGAGGTTTCGATCTGACAGGTGAACTTCCAAAGTCAGGTGTTTTTGATCGTCATCTTCGTCAGCAAAAGGTTTCTTGCGACAACCTCAGGACTTATGCCAAGGTCAGCAGAGACAGTATTCTCAAGACTGTCAGCAGCTCAGGAGAGGAAGAGTTGGGCAGAGGACTTTGGGAAGCCACCTTGAAAGAGGTTAATTAGCAAAGGTTTCCTTGAAGGGCCAGTGGAACTTGTGTCCATGCCTTCGGATTCGCTGCTCACCAAACGATTTCCTGTGAGACAGAAAAACAAGATTCGCCCCATAGATGACTACAAAGCAAACATGGTGAACCAGTCGGCCACTCAAACTGAGGGAGTCGCTATACACACCATTGATCACATAGCATCTATGGTAGCCTATTGGCTGAGGGCCAGTTCTGTTTTGATTGGAAGGTCCGAATTGGTGGCAAAGTGTTGGGACCTTTCGGACGCTTACAAGCAGATCCCTTTGTCAGATGAAGCATATCAAAGAGATGCTTTCCTTGCAGTGTACTGCCCAGATTCTCGCAAGGCTGAGGTGTTCCGCCAGAAAGTTTTGCCTTTTGGTTCGACAGCATCGCTCACAGCTTTTCTAAGGGTATCCTTGGCTTTGTGGGCTGTAGGAAACTCCAAACTAAAGCTGGCCTGGTCTGCATATTTTGACGACTTCCTGAGCCTGTGTGAGAAGGCCTCTTCCAAACACACTGACCTCTGTATCTCAGCCATGTTCTCATTTTTGGGATGGAAACTGTCTGAGGACAAACTCATCCCCTTTGACTCTGTCTGCAAAGTTCTTGGGGTGCGTCTTGACCTAAACAACGCCAAGTTTGGCATAGTCAAAGGTGCCAACACTCCTGAAAGGGTGGAAGAACTTGTAGAGGAGTTGAGCCAGATTATTCGTGAGAACAGACTTTCAAGGAAGGACGGTGAGAAGTTGCGAGGACGCCTTCAGTTTGCGAGTAGTCAATTTTTTGGGAGGTCATTCAGGAAATACCTGAAGGAGTTGAACAGCCATGTGTCATCAGGACGCAAGATGTTGGCAGAACGCGCGAAATCAGCTTTGTGCAAGTTGATGGAAGCCTTGACACAGGTTCATCCCAGAGAAGTCGCTCGTGGCTTGTCAGACCACGTCCATTTATACGTGGATGCTTCTTTTGAGCCCGGAGGGTGCTCAGGTATCGGGGGCCTTTTGTGTCAACAGCGATGGCTCTCTACACAATTTCTTCAGTGAAGCAATCCCCAGAGACCTCTTGTGCCTGGTGGAAAAGGGCGACAAAGAAACCATTATCCTTGAATTGGAAATGGTAGCCTTGTTAGTGGCAGCCGCTTTGTGGCAAGATGTTCCGCGATCAAAGCGGACAGTTTTCTTCACTGATAATGAGCCGGTCAAAGGCTCAGGATGGCTAGCATCAGATAGGAAGTGATGGCTTCCGAAGCATCCGGTGCCCCAAGGAGGGCATTGGAACCGGCATTGAATGATGCCGCAGTTGAACCAGGTAGTAAAAGGCCAAAGGCCAAAAGGCAATGGAAGGCAGGCGCAATGCCTGACTCAAAAACACCAGTCAGAGCAGGCACCAATGTCAAAACACCGGTCAGACATAAAGATGACCGCAAAGTGATCAGAGAAGAGCTGAAGGAAGTAATCGACGTGCAAATCGAGACAGTGACTGAAAAAGTGAAAGAGCTACAAGTCTCCATGAATGAATTGAAAGAAAAAATGTTTGACTTGAATGACGATGCTTGGGCTTTTCGCAAACAACAGTTGTGGTCACTCAAGAACCAAGTGAAAGACCAAAGAACGCAAGCTGCCAAGGAGGAATGCGTGGTAGGCTGGCCTGCAGATGCAACTGCATCTCAAAGGGCCGATTTTCTCAACTGGTGCATTCAGCAAGCGGGAATCATTGGAAACTATTACATGTCGCACGCTACCAAGCCAGGCGAACTGTCGCCAATGTCAATGATTTCTTTTTCACAGCCATGGATGCGGACACAGCTAGACAAATGGTATAAGGATACCTACATCACGCCCAAGACCAGCTTGTACTTCTACAAAGATGGCCAGATGACAAGCTCAGTTATCAAGATGAGACCGCAAGTAGCCTTGTGGGACCGATTGAAGGGTGAACCTTTGAAAATCAGCATGAAGGCTATGGACTTGGCAGTAGAGAATGGCGAGCTCCAACTGGACATGGCGAAATTGAAGCCTTGGTGGGGCCAAAATGCAGTCTACGATGACTATTATACTTATGTCTGGGTTCACTTCAGCGTCAAGGACGTGGTCGCGACAGTTTATCTCGATGCTATGGTCTACGAAGTTGTACGAAAACATTGGAACGAGGCAGCAATGCATGTGAGAAGGCTCGCTTCTGGGCAATCTTCTGGGAAAGGAAAAGGCAAAGGTAAAAGCAAGCAGTTTGACACTGAACATGGAGATTTCCCTTTTGAATACAAATTGGCAGAAGTGAAAGACTGGAAGTATGACCGCGGAGTGATGGAGCACAGGCAGGCTGATGCTGAGCAAGCCTCCCAACAAGATTTTTGACTAGCTTCAGCAACGGTCATGGAAAAGCAAGTCGTTTCTAAAGTCGTTTCTAAAAAACCCAAGGAAGCTGTACAGACATGCATGACACAGTCGATGCTAGTTTCTTCACCTTCAGGTGGGGAGCCGGGTCAGCCGCGGAGGGTTTCAAAACTCCAGCGGAGACAAACGAAGTCATCCATCGGGGCTAGAATCCATATCGCCAGAAATTCAAAGCGAGGTTTGCGCAGTCTAACTAGTGTTCAAACCAGAAAAGATAATAGAAGAAGACGTAGACGGCTGAACCGGCGGAAATTCCGAGAGTTTAATATATGGTGTCAGAAATACATTTCAAAATCTACAGCCCCAGAACCGCGCATGCGACAGCGCAACAGCCAGCGTGCATTCTCCAAGTCAGCCACGCTGGGAAGAATTGTGCGAAAGAGCCTGTTTCACATTTTCAAGCAACCAAAACCAGTGAAGAAACGAAACCCAGGAATACAACTCAAGTATGGAAAGCCATTGAAGGTAGCCACGCTAAATGTCAGAAGTTTGATTGGAGAGAGTGCTTTTTTGAAAAAGAGTCTCATTGTTGATATCATGTCTACTAATGGTTACGATCTTATGCTGCTTCAAGAGACTAATCACAACAAAAACAGCGTGGAAACCATCAAGGGGTTTGAATTCTTTTTCAGTACTGATGTGTCGCCAAAAGATGCGGTACAGAGCGAGTCAGCAGGAGTAGGAATCGTGGTCTCTAAAGATTTGAAACATTTCATTCATGATGTTAAGCAGGTTTCGGGTAGACTCATGTCGGTTTCCATAAGATCCAAAGGTCGCAATTTGTGTTTCAGTTCTTGTTATGCGCCGCATAGTGGCCACGATGTAGAAAAAAAAATTCAGTTTTATGAGAAGTTGCAAGCGCATGCTCGCAAGATGAAAGGAATTCATTTCATTGGAGGTGATTTCAATGCAAGACTGCAGTACAGATATCAATCCGAGGAGCCAGCAGTCGGACCCTACATTTTTGGAAAAGGTTGTGAATATTTGGAGAATATCAGTGAATGTACCCGTGAAAATCGTTCCCTATTTTTGAATTATTGTTTGCAGGATGGCCTCAGAGTGTTAAATACTTGTTTCCAGAACCCAGCCAATAAGTATTGCACATTTCGTGAAAACATTACTGAGCACGGTCCAGAGTGGACTCCTCGGAGATATGCCCAATTAGATTTTTGGTTGGTTGCCGAACAGTGGTCGAAGAATTGTAAGGACGTAACTGCCAGAACGGATATTTTCTACCCTTCGGATCATTACATTGTCGAAGCCACTGTCTTGGTGAAATTATTTGCGCATAAGCCCAGCAAACCGAGAATCCAAAAGTTTCGGCAGCCAACTGAGACAGAAATGCAACGATACAATCAAGCCCTCAAACAGAGGCTTGGACGTGTCAATGCTAACGAAGTTTCAAAGTGGAGTGACATCTCCACCTGTATCAAAGAAGTAGCTGAACAAACTCTCACAAAAGTCGACAAAAAACAGAAACAAAATTATATCTCTCGTGAAACCTGGCAGAAAATTTCTGCACGACAACGGGCGCATGAAACCGGAAACCAAGAGGCGGTTGCCGATCTTTCGACAAATCAAAAACTTAGCTAGACGTGATAAAAGGAATGCCATTGCCAGTTCAATTCGGGAAATCCCAGACCAAAAAGAAAAATGGGTTGGAATTAAGCATATGAAGAAAGATCGGCAGCCCCGGTTTATCCACATGAAAGATTTACAGGGGGAATACGTTGCGCCAAAGGACAGGGCAGAGGCCATCGCAACATATCTGCAGGACAAACACTGGACAAATAACACCGATAACCCAATCGACAACTTGGCGGGCATCAATGATGTTCAGCACCTATTCAATACCGATTGTTTTACCATAAATGAGTTTGATGCGGCTTTGACGTCAATGAAAAACAATAAACAACCTGGACCGGATGATATTTTTCTGGAATTGTTTAAGTGGATGGATTTTACGAATAGGCTTTGGTTCCTTCAATTGATAAATTCGTGGTGGGAAAACAGAAAAGCGCCAGAGGACTTATTCTTAGCGCGGGTGGTGCCAATTTATAAGAAAGGTGATACAGACGATCCTTCAAATTACAGGCCGATCTCCTTGTTAAATTCTGTATACAAACTCTACATGGTTTTAATACGACAAAGGCTGCAGGACGTACTAGAAGACACCCTGACTTCTACTCAGTATGGTTTTAGGCCTGGCAGAAGTACATCCCACGCCCTATATTTGACACGGAGAATGCAAGATATTTGTGAGCAACAGGGAAGTAATTTGATCATCACTTTGTTGGACTGGGAAAAGGCTTTCGATAAACTTCAGCATGACAAACTATATGTAGCGTTAGAGAGGCTTGGTGTACATCATCACTTTGTCAATGTTATACGTAATTGTTACAGTAAGCCTAGTTTCTACTATGGCCGTTTGGTCCAAATTGGGACCTTTCTGGAAGGCAGGAAACTGTTCCACTAAATGGAAATTGCAGGTGTACCAGGCGATAATCCAGAGTAAACTCATTTATGGCCTTGAAACAGTTCATCTGACACAAGCTTTGTTAAAAAGGGTTAATGCATTTCAACTTCGTGGGTTTCGATCTATTCTAGGATTGCAAACAACGTATGTTAACCGTCGGAACACAAACGACTATGTACTTAAAACAGCATCTGAAATAGCTGGCCGAGATATCAACCTGTTTTCGGATCTCCTCTTAAACAAGCGGGCAGCACTAGCTGGACACATTCTGAGAACTAATGAGTCAGACCCTCTTAGACAAGTAACTTACGTACCGAACACAGCAAACGAATATCAAATTGGCAAGAGGAGGGTTGGAGGTCCTAGGCAGAACTGGCGGGATTACACACACCGTCATGTGTGGACACATGTCCTGAAAGAGC
>VSDK01021074.1:18801-61008 GCA_009767595.1 Symbiodinium kawagutii
GTAGCTTTGTTAGTGGCAGCCACTTTGCGGCGAGACGTTCTGCGATCAAAGCGAACAATTTTTTTCACTGCTAATGAGCCGGTCAAGAAGAGTCTCATCCGAGGCTATTCGCAAAATCATCTTGTCAGCTGCCTTATGGAAGCCTTCTATTTGATAGAAGAAGAAGTCCACTGTCAAGTTTGGCTGGAGCGAGTGCCTAGTCAATCCAACCCAGCTGATGAACCATCAAGGGCAGAGCGCTCAAGTCTCATGGGCTGCGCAGCCAGGCTGAGGATTGATGTGATGGAAGCTTGGGTCATAGCGGCCCAGTACTCAGGGGGTGACAGCGCGGCCAAAGATTGACCCCAATTCTCAAAAGAAAAAGAAGCGCTGCTTTGCATCGAGTGAACTGTGTGCCGTTTTGTCAAAGGAATAAGACGAACCTCATGCAACGCATGATGAAGTTTTATTCATAAGACAAAACAGATGAAAGAGTTTTTAACTCTTGAAGTGTGCACAGTGAACCAGTTGAATTGTAACTTTTGGAACAAACTTGCCTTGAGTCAGTGCAGTTGTTCACAAGCGAGTTGCAACTTGCAGTTGAGCAGTTTGAACTTTAAGTAAAGTTCGTTTTAGTTTTGAGTCACGCTTGCAGCTGGCATGTTGAATCCATACGCCTGCAGTGTGGCTCACAGGGTCGAGTGACCGAGAGCCATCAACATGCGCACGCACATCAAGTGATGTTTTGCATGTTCATGTCAAGTGACATTTTTCTTTTTCGTCCCTACCTCTCCCACCCTTGATCAAGTGATCAGGGATTCTGGACAAGTGTCCATGCGACAAGTGTCGCCTATAGCAAGTTTTGTATCACGCTGGGTATTCACCCAACTTGTCTTGATATGCAGCAATTTGACAACTTTTCACCCGACAAGTGTCGTGACAACAATCAAGTGATTGAATCTTGCAGTTTCGCATGCACCTCATCTTTTTGACCTGTTGTCTTTTCTATATTGAGAGGTTTTTGGTCTTTGATGACCTTTTCTTGGGACATGTTTGAGGCCATCCCAACTTCGTCAAGTGACGATTCGGTTGTTCGTCAAGTGACGCTAGTCAAGTGACTACCAGTATTTTTCAGATTGGGATTTGTCATGTCAATGATTTTTCATTGACTCACAGACTGTTTGATCAAGTGATCTTTGCTACATAGTTTAGCTCTTTCACAGTCTCAGTGCCTCACCCAAAGCCGTGACAGCGCGGCCAAAGATTGACCCCAATTCTCAAAAGAAAAAGAAACGCTGCTTTGCATCGAATGAACTGTGTGCCGTTTTGTCAAAGGAATAAAAAATGACATGTGTGTTGAGGTGAAGCGATCTGAAGTGACCCCCGCAATTGCATTCCCAAATTCCATTTTGAAAGAAATGTAAGGACTCGTAATGACATTTGTTTGTTCGTTTCTTCTAGTCTGTGTTTCAGTGCCCGGGCATGGCTCAAAGAAACCGGCCGTGAATTGCATGCACATGCATGCACTCAAGTGAACAAGATCTTGTTTTCGTGTGCCTGCATGTGTGCTGGCGTGGTTCCACATGAAGAAGTGTGTTTTAGTTTTTGCTTGTCAAGTAAACATGGATCACAGATATTAGGTACCGGATGTTTTCCCCCTAACAAAACTTTTTTTTGTTCTCTGCCACATTATGTTGCTATGCCAGAGCTCTTGCAGCAGCCGATCTCCGAGATTTGTTGGCTCTGACTTTTGTTGCTTTTTGTGCTGGTAGTGTCTACATATTTTTCCCGCACCTGTCATGTCACATTTTTGAGGCTTATTGGGTTCTCGTATCTGGCTTGCAGGTCTGTTGGTGGCAAAGCCAGAGGAGTACTTACCAACTTGGCAGCAAGTTCCCTCACAGGCGCACTGACAGCCTTTGAAGTGTCATTTGAAGACTCTGTTTGTTCTTGTTTTGTTCTCTTGTGCCAGGTATCATTGTCAGTTCCTTGAGCCACCCGATAGACACTCTCAAATGTCGTTGGCAAGTGGCCAAAGCCTCGGTGAGTCACAAGGTTTTCCTGTCAAAGTTTCAGGCTTCAATGGGTAAACGATCGTTGGAATGTTGGTTCCAGGTTCCTTTATTAGTGTACCAATGCAAACGTGTCAAAGCCTGTGTTTGTATTCGGGTTTTTGTAGCATATTGTCATATCAGTCCATGTTTCAACTGTCAAATCATTGCATGAAAGCACTATGTGGCAACTCAAAGTGATGTGTTTAGACTGAAGTGCATGTTCACGAGGCCGGGAAGACATCTCCAGCACGGTCGCTGGGTGAGAATGGGAGCCTTTTGTAGGTGTTACTGTCATTTTGTAGGTGTTACTGCCTTTTGTAGGTGTTTGAATTTGGAATCTACAAAAAGAATCCATTTGTTTTGCAGCTCTCTGTACATCTCCGTGCATCTCTGTACTCCGTATCCATTTTCCCCGAGAAGGAAATGCATTTGTGCTATGCTCGCAACTCTACGTATGTATGTATGTACTGTAATGCAATGCAATGCAATGTAATGTAGTGTAGTGTAATGTGATGTGATGTGATGTGATGTGATGTGATGTAATGTAATGTAATGTAGTGTAGTGTAATGTCATGTCATGTGATGTGATGTGATGTGATGTGATGTAATGTATGTATGTATGGACATGTGTATGTACATATGTATATCTATGTTCATTTGCATCTGTATGTGTTTCTGTACTTGAATGTAGTTACTTTTAGATAGATAGATCGATAGGTAGATAGATAGATAGATAGATAGATAGATAGATAGATAGATAGATAGATGTCTGTGTAAATAAATGTAAAAATGCATATTTGTGTGTATGGGAAAATATGAAGCACCATTTTGACATACACATACCGTGTGACATTGTAGGAACATATCTTTCGATGTGTGGCAAATGAAACGTGTTGGGGCAAGTCAGACACGTTTGAAACAGGTCCAGGGCTCTGTGAGAGTGCGCATTTTTAGAGCGAAGCTATAAGATTGGTAAAGGACGAAACAAGGAAGAGTTGTAAACAGACGAAACAAGTCCTGTACTGATCCCTTCGTCCAAAAAAATGAGTCTCATTTGAAAAAATGTATCCTATTGTGTTGGAGAGGTACTCAGGAGGTTGGTGAAGCGGTTATAATGTTGCAATGATTCGCAACATGTGCAGGGATATGATGTTACAGTATTCATAGGTTGTACCAGGCAATTGATTTCAAGGTACCATGCGTGTATTTGGCAGCAAGCACCATATAAGGAGCAAAAACAGACAAGTATATGGTGTTAATCACGCTAAAGATACATTAACGAAATAAGATCACACGTACCTATGGGCCTATGGGTTAATGACCTTGAGAGTTTTGCAAGAAAACATTTTCTTTCATATCTATATCAGGGTAGATTACTTTGGATAGACATGGGATGAATGGTATCAAATGGAAATATTTCAAAGAGAACTAGTCTTGGTTATGAACAGCAGGGCCCCCGTTCTGTTTGAGGCCTGAAAGCAGATTCGTGTTTATGTTCACTTCGTGTATGTGTCACCCTATCATTTCCACAGAGTTTTCCACGCCATGCCAGGCATGTTTTTGGTTTTGCCCGCTTGGTGTTGATGGAGGACCTTCGTTATGTGTGCGCTGCTTGCTTCAGTGTCAACATTTATTCAAGTCCCAAGCACTTTGCTAAAGTTGTACGTGGCTTGATGTTTTTTGCTGTTGGCTCCGTTCACTTCCATTTAATTCTTGGACCATCAATTATTCTCTGCCACAACTCCATTGCAGGAAGGAATCTTGACAGGGCTTTGGAGGTGTAGCCGCGATTTCCAAAGTGCGACAAAACCCTGACTGCTCCATTGAGTGTGCGTTGAGTCAGTCGACTGCTTCGCTGCCAGGCCAGGTTTCCTGCCAAATGTGATTTCGATGGGGTGTTGCATTGGGATGAGGCCTGCGCCGTGTTCCGAGTCTTATTTGGAGGATGTGGCAAGCAGTTGGAAGGATAAATCCCTATATACTTGGATTTTAGACATAGAAGTATCTTTGATCAGAGGTCGTCTGTCTGTAAATCTTAAGTTGGTTTGTTTGTGCAATCGGATGATTTTGTTCGAAGGAATGGCCTGTATTCATGTGTGGACCTGAGGGTGTTCTGCAGCTTGCGTAGCAATGCTGTTTTCCTGGACGACCGGAAAGTCTCAAAGCTAAGGCTTCCGCGACTGCATTGGCATCTCGGCTTTCGGCTGTGAAAGCATCGCTGAAGCGTTGAGCCCAAGGCCGGATGCGAAACTCCACAACAGGAAGCGTTGACAAGGCTGGAAGGGCTGGAAACAGCGATGATTTCGCATCCAAAGCACCTCCTCAAAGAGCCTCCTTACTGCTCAGGTCGGTCCCGCTGGGATGTTCTTCGCAGGGCTCTGTTCAGGGGCGTTTCGTCCTTGGCATATCAAATCTTTGTATCATTTTGTATCATTTTGTAGCTTGTTCCAACTGGTTCCCTCAAGAGCGTGTTTTTATGTGTTTTTGATGTTTCACATTGTTTCACATTGTCCAAAGATTTTGAGCCAAAACTGTCCTTTTGCCAAGTACTGGCTACGTGATTGCCTCTCCACTGCTACAGGTGCCGTGATGTGCTTGAGAGTCTCATGGGTCAGACTAGTTAATATCACTGAAGCATTCACGACCCTCCAGCAGGCACGGTAACGTACAGATAGCGTGCACCTGTTCACCTGCCACCTGATTGGATATCCAACTCCTCCAAGAAATAGATGAGCTCAAACATTGCTAGAAGAGAAAATTGTTGTCTCCGTCGGGTTGTTTTTGTGGCATGTTGAATCCTTGAGAGGTCAAAACCCAGATGCAAGCAGAAGCTGGCAAGATTGGCCCCGACGCCTGAAAGCATCAAGGTTTTCTTGTGAAGGGCCCCGTTGTCCAGAAGAATAGGGGCCCAATGGGGATTGGATTTTGTAGTGTTCTGGGATCTGACAGACCGGCCTTACCCAGACCCATCCTTGCGTTGAACGGTTTAGCATGCAAGACGCTTGAAAGAACTGGACAGCATTTGACTAAGAACTGGACAGCCAACTCACTCAGCATCTTAATGGACTTAAAGTCAGAAAGCAATTCCAATTTGGGCCAACGATGGCCGCATTTGGCGGTCTCCAATTTTTTTAGCAACCTTTGATGTCGCATGAAAACAATGAAACATCAATCTAAAGCAGCAGCAGCAGCAGCAGCAGCAGCAGCAGCAGCAGCAGCCGCCATGGTCCAGTTCCGACGTGATGAGGCAATTGAATCAGCAGGCGCAGACACAAGCAGCAGCAGCAGCAGCAGCAGCAGGATTGGAGACAGATGCGATTCACATCAAGCTATGTCACAATCATTTCACAACCTCACTCAACGTTTCTCCGAAGTCAAACCGCTTGATTAAGAAGAAAAGAGTGTGGCACTAGACCCTCTCATAGTTGCTTACAAAGCTAGATCTTGATGTACGGCTTGTGACTGTGGGAACTTTTTTCAAAGTTTAAAGTCTTTGTTCTTCATTGGGTCATTGGGGTGGGCCCGCGGCCGTTTTGCCTTAAGGTTTCCACAAAATTCCCCCAAGGTTCCAAGAACCAGGGTAGGATCAACGAAGTTCGGGAGGTTCAAGGCAGGTGAGAGAACCAGTGACCCTTGAGAGTTCAGGGTTTTTGGGCCCAAGTTAGGCGGAGCCAAGGTTTTGGAACCATTTGGAACTAGAGTTATGGGAACCCATGGAACCCTTTTGGTTGAACAGATTGAGTTTGGAATGTCATTTCACCTTGGGCCTCGACCGAAGTGTTTCGGTGTTTCGATGTGTTTCTTTAGAAAAGTGATGGCCCGTCGCCGTTGCTGCCGTTGCTTCTAGCCTGTTCACTCGTGCCCATTTGGGTCAGCTTTGGTCTCTTTGTTCCTGAGGTGTCTCCCGTTTCAGGGTTTAATTGATTGGATTGGTTGCACCGCTTTGCTTTCCTATTTTTCAACTGGTGCTTTTTGTTTTCTTCAAAGATAATAGGATTGATTGCAAATGTATTCTTTCCTGCTTATTGTTTTTCACTGCCTTACTTTCTGCTTACTTCAATTCCCCGCTACTGGGACAGCATGGACGTCCCAATCGAAGTTTGCTCAGGATGGCGTTTACATCACTGGTGTTCTCCGGGGTCATTCGCCAACATACCAGAGCACTGTCAAGGATCGGCGCTTGACAGTTGGAAGTGTTCATAACTTGCAGGCGTCTCATTGGCCTGTTTGTTGTCACAGGAATTGAGGGTGAAACTTTAAGTCGCGCATGCACCTGGAGAACATACTCCTTTTCACTGAATTCTTCAGCTATGGTTCTTTGTTTCTACATTTCTCATGGCACTTTGATGCACTTTGCACATTTCGTTTCATTGCTTCAGCCTTTGATTTGATACACTCATGTCCACTGCCCTGAGATATCTCTCAATGGAAGGGCCTGAGAGTTTTATGGCCTGGGTCCACGACTACCTTTGTTCGTTCCCTTGATATTAAATTCAAGGTCGGCAACAGAGGGGATAATTCTTTTTTCAATCTCAAAATGATAACATTCCCAATTGGAAGTCTAGCTTCTTCTCCTTGTGAGGCCCCGCCTCTCTTAGATCTTGTCATGCTTGAGCTCCCTTTTCAGCAAAGAAGTTGGTAGTGCTCCTATGTTTCACTTCTTTCTGAGCACACAGCAGATTACTTATCACATAGAATTGCTTGAAGCCATACCCTCAGCACATGTAAGTTGTGAACCTTTTGGATCCTGGACCCGGGGTGGAAAGTGAGACGACTTCGCCACACAATTGCTGTGTTTCTTGGTCAAGTGCAAAGTGCCACGTCTTTCCTGTTGGCATTCCGCCTCCACATGACCGCAGGCTTTGAGAGCCCTGGTTGCCTCAAGCTCAGGTGCGCCATTTTTTGGAGGGCCCTGATAAGGGGCCCTGATAGTGCTTCTAAGAGATTTTTGGTAACGAAAGGACTTCCGATTCTTAGGATCCTCATGCTGGAAAGCTCTTCGAAAGCTCTTGGAAAGCTCTTCCCAATTTATTCTCTGTGAGCCAGGGAGAAATGGCAGTTGCCTTTTGGCCAGTCCCCACCCAGCCCCAGCAGGCGACACCAAAACAAAAAAGCACAGATTTCTTCAAAACCAACAGGAATCCAATCTTCTAAAGCCAAAGAGCTTCCGAGAGGATCCACTCACCCACTGAGCTGCTGTGAGACGAAGACTTTGCAATTTCCAAGGTGGTCACAGGCTGTCTGCCGCTAAACGATGTCCCTTAAGCTTCACTCAGCCATCATATGCTATGCAAAACTTTGGTGCAAGAGTCACACAGAGCAGGCAAAGGGTCCATTCCACACTTCCTTACTTTAGCAACGGCAACAACAACGACGACAACAATGACGACAGCAACAACAACAACAACAACAACAACAACAACAACAACAACAACAACAACAACACCAAGAACAACGAGAAGAAGACCGACGCCAACAGCAGCAACAACAACAAGAACAACAACAACAACAACAACAACAACAACAACAACAACAACATCCATGACATCTCAGCGAAGACAGAGGTGTAGACGGAAGCTGAGATTTACCTGATGCCACAAAAGAAAACAAATCGAACATGCAAAATGATTTGCGCATTTTTTGGGTGATTTTTTTAGGCACTTCCTTCTTGAAGAGCATGGTTGAGTCAAGTTCCACTAAGCAGCAAGATTTGTCTACGAAAGGAACTGAGTGGTACCTAGTAAATCATGTGTAAGAAATGTTCGCCACTTGAAACAAAGAAGCCATCCCAAGGTCAAGATGTGGCCCTGAACCTGTAGGAGACAAAAGTATAAGATCAAGAAGTTGTTGTTCCCAATTGGTTTTGCTTTCAAAGCGCGGAATTCCCTTGTTGTTGAAACCCTTTACCCAAAGCCTTTCGCTTACTTCTGTCCCTACTTGTTGCCCTTCGTGTTGATATGCTCTGATATGCTCGAGCATTTCTTTAGTCAAGACTGAGATCACTACACTTCTGTCACTCGTGATTTGTTTGCAGGCCCCTGTAGCGCAATGCGAACTTTGTGGCGTGGAGCTGGTGTGGCCTTGGCACCTAATCCTCTCGTGAGAATTTATCCGTGCAAATTACCATGCTTACCATGCTTACGATGCTTACGATGCTTGCAATGCTTGCGATGCTTGAAGCTGCTCAACTTTGAATTCCTGAAACACTTCTTGTCTATTGGGAGAAGATGTCTATTGATGAAGCAGAATCAAAAAAGGCCATGTGCGAAAGTTGTGCCGCCTCTCTAAGATTGTGGCTCGTGGCTCCGCTCTATCTGCTTCTCAACTCATGGCGTGCTATGCTTAGCAGAGCTTTGACCCGTGACTGAGTCACTGCTTGACACAGTTTCTCTAGGTATGACGAAGCCAAAACCAAGCTGAAGGACTTTGGGTTTGGTGATGGTCGGATCCTAAGCTTTGCTTTATCTTAGGGCCTTTGCTTTCTGCACATTTCTACATTTTCCTGCCTAGAATATCCTAGAATCGTAATTTCAAACTGACTTTTGGATCGGCATCGTGCACTTGTTGATTGGCTCACAAGTGGACGACAATTGCTCCATGCTCACATCAGGAGACAAAAAGCAAAGGCAATTCATATCGAATTCAAATCAAATTCACTTTCACACAGTCAATTGCGGAGCTCAGATCCAAATCTGTTTTGACCTGATGCCATGGCGGATGAAGATGACGAAGAACCAGAATCATTATCTTCTGTCTCGATGGACTCTGAGGATTCTTGAGAGTGCACAAAAGATACCAGAGTTTGGCTGGGAGCCGCACAATTTGGCATGAAATGATTGGAGAAGGATACCCAGCATCAAATGAGTAAAGGGCATCTGCCCCATCCTCAACGAAAACCCACAAAAAATCAGAAGCCACATTTACATACAATACCTTTTCAAAACACTTAGATTCTTTCTCAAATTCAGCTCTTCGAACGGCACCTTTGGTCACCTTCCAACATTCAATGCCTTGCAGCAACCTTGGTAAACGAGAGAAAGTAGATCTGTAGATTGTTTTGGCTGGTGCTTTCTTCCTCTTGGCGTGTACTCATTATGTAGTCACAATTGTGCAAGGTAGATCTCCCGCAGGGCAAATAATCATGTACCGAGGTACCCAAGGTTTTACGGCTTGAAACCTTGAACTGCCAACCCAAAGTTCAAAGTGCCCCTGAATTCGGTGAGCTTTTTGGGTATTCTAATTGATCACTATTGATATGGTAGCATATTCTGGCACAATTGCAGACACGTCCACCAGCAATTGACAGTTACTCGACGATATCAGGTTCTGATTTTGTCAACAAGGGTTGTTTTGAGATACACTGCACGACTTGCAAGAACTACTTCTTGAGAGATATAGAACTGCTTAGGACATGTCAAACAGAAATTCCATACCTTGAAGGAACTTCCGTTGTTCATTCCAATGTCGATCTTTGAATCGCTTATACTCAGGAAATGGGAGCCCAAATGTCAGAGCGCCCCATGCCTCAGCGAGTTCACAGGAGTTCCCATGTCTCAGTGTTCTGTGAGAAAGGAATGACTCGAAATGACCTTTTTATACCTTTTTTACATTTTGAATTTACACCTTTTTTACATCTCGAACTTTTCAACGACGTTGGGAAGGGTTTGCGCTCCAACAAATTGCAGGAATGGCCTATGGATGGATGTTTGGCCAGAGCATTGGGGCATGACAATGCCTCAGATTCGGCAGCTTATGGATGAATGCAAGGAGAGCTTGAGATAGGTGCAGTGGGTCTTTGCGCAATTTATCCCGACAATCCTTCATTGGGATAAGGAATTGATACTTGATAAGCAATTATATAATGTATCTATTACATAATGTAATATGAATGTGTTATATCTAATGTATTGTGTAGATATGTATCTATTTCAATATTTATTTTTTCAATTTGCTTAAGAAAAATAATTGATATGTAATATGAAGTATTTTGATATGAGGGCAGTGTTTGCCTTTAAGTTCAGGTTCGTTTGTGCGTTGGGCGCAGGAGGATCCTGATTGGAATCAGAATAACTCGGTCCGCGACATGGTAAAGCACCATATTTTGCCACGCACCGTCGGCACGGGCTTAGGTGGCTTGGCGAAAGAGGGGGGAAGTGGGGAGCATCAAGATAGATATATTCTATGATGTATCACATACTAAAATAAGATGACAATAATAATGATAACAATGATATGTATTAATACACATGTATACATATATGTATACATAGTTCATGCTATATACTTCACAGATACTTCACACTTCGAGCGCCATATCGGTGCGCCTTCATCACTTCCAGATCCCTGAGGTTATGCTCTGAAGATCAATCAGGAATCTCCCTTGGAAGTGGATGTGCTGGTGTCACACTCCTGGAATGAGAATGCAGAGGCCGGCAGGCTTTTCAGTTCAGAAATGAAGAAATAGAGACGAAAAGAGTGATCGCTAAAGTTTATGTAAGCTTTTCTGTTTCTGGGAAGGAGTTTGTGGAAACGCTCGAGCGAACGGTCCGTGCAGATGAAGTTCTGTTTGTTTGTGCGTTTGCGATATACCAGAACGAGGCGGGATGCTGAGATGCTCAAACGAGGCTCATGGACTGAAGAAGTGTGCTGATTCTTGCGCAATGCGTCTCTCCAGGATGGTGCTGGTCCGACGGTTTCTCAACAAATCGGGGCGTCGATGAACAGCAGTCCCTTTGGTCGAGTTTTGAAGAACATCCAGGTGCAAATGCAGTGGCCAGAGCAGCACCTGTCGAACATGTACGTTCAGTACATTCATTACATTGACAACTGAAATGTATTTTCATTCAGTTGGAAATATCAATTTGAAATGAAGTATGTTTCATAGCAAGTTGTATTTTCCTTTGAGTTTCTTCTTCAGCTTAAGCTTCCTCTTCGTGCTTCCTGCATTTTGTTCCTGGCAGGAACAAGGTTGCAAGGCAGGTTGGTGGTGGTGGCCACGTTGCACGTTATATCTGATACCAGGTGCGGCACTCTGAGTGTACCAACCTGTGGCCTTGGAGTGCCTTGTTAAGTGCCCCTTCCTCGGACTTCCTCTGAGAAACTTAGACAGTGCTTAGACAGTGCTTAGACAGTGCCGTCTTCCTGTGCCTACTTCCTCTGACTTCCTTCGTCTTACAGGACTCCGATGTAACCGATCGGATCAGTTGGATGGGACAGGTTTGATGTGACTGTGTAGCTGTGGCTGTGTAGCTTAGGTCTGAGCTTGCTTGTGGCCCTTGAGATTTTTATGCTTTCTCAGCTCGTGTGTGGTGGCGTGCCTGGACTCAATGATTTGTTTGTGCTTGCACCTTGGCCGCATTTTGGATCGCCAATCAGCTGTAATCAGCTTCTAACCAGCTTCACAATCAGCTTAACAGGTTGGCATCTCCAAAAGTGTGAGTCTCTGAGGAAGAAGAACAAGGCACACTGTGCGGTGGCTGGCGAAGTGGTGGGAAAGGAACATGCCTTGCAACTCGATGGGTGCCTTGGCAAAGGCGCCAGGAGAAATGCTGCGGCAAGGCTTTCCCAGAGAGCCTTCCACATTCCATTTGCTGTCCTGTGTACACAAGGACAGGCAGCTACGCAGAGGCACATGGCACATGGCACATGGCACATGCTTGTCACAATGCTTTTCTTTGCCTTTGACAAGACACAAAACAAACGTGTTTGGCAGTCTAGCTTTCATTTACCTGGAAGGATAAGGCAAACAGCGCGAAAGCTTACGATGGCATAGCCCGTTCACTTGATCTGACAAAATGATGTTTACAGAAGATCCTGCTTTCAAGCACTTTGATTGTGGAGAAATGATGCAGAGTATGGAAAGTAAATCAAAGCAACCAGGGAGCGACAGAAAGAGGAATAGCATCCGTTGCTCCGGAGCATGTGGCGTTGGAGAAATGTAGCAGCAGGAAGCACGACCAAATCAACGCAAACTCGCACTAACGTGGCTTGCAACCAAGACTGCTGTATCAACAGAACCAACATTTGTGAGTCCAGAGCTCAGTAGGATCAACTGTGATCATACATGGTAGCATGAGCTATCCAAGTTCCATTTACTTCAAAAGGTGTTTTCGTCAGGGTCATGATAAGTGCTGTGTTAATACAGCACTGTGCACAGAGCATCATGTTTTTATACCTTCCTTATTCAATTCTTGTTCAACCACTTTCCAAGTGTGAATGTTTTTTGCACCTTCCTGGCCTGCAATCTGAAGCTGCTGCTTCACGATAGAAGGCTTGGTGGGTCCCAATAAAAGTCCTGGGTTCCCACAACACCTGCAACGGATGCAGATCTCTGCTGAATCATCATCGTCATTGTCATTGTAGCAGATTTGGCCGTGGCCAAAAGTGCATGAAATTATTTAAAACAAACTAATACGGCAAAATTGAGGGGGTGCTCGCAATCTGCTCTGTTTCCGAAGACGTTTTGCATTTTGAAGCGGTCAAAAGGTGTCTCGAAAAGCATCGCAGCATCTGAAGCATCTGCCGTGGCTTCAGGTGACGCGGGAGTTGGTTTCGTATTGCCGTGGAGCTTTTCTTTTGACGTGGTTCTTTGTCGGCCTCGCTGGAGTTGTTGGACTGATGCTCTACTTATCTCGGCATCGGGTGTACAGAGGTCGTGCCTTTGCTGAAAACTGATTTGGAACAAATTTTATCCTTAAAGACTTATTTGTTAACTTGTTTGAATAGTTGTTTGTTTCTTCCTTTCCTCGTTTTTGCTTTCAATTCATTTCCAGGAACTTCAAGGTGAGGACTTGCTATTCGATGTTGAATGCTTTGAGCAGCTGCGTGCCCATTCCAAGGCATGATCGCTGTACCTAACTACCAAGACAATTTGTATCAAAGACTTTGGTGCGTCTATGCGCTTTGGCTTTTAGAATTTTGATCTTGATTGTGTCGTTTTCTTCAGGCTGTGTGATGTGTTTGTGCGCTTTAGAGAGACTCCGTTTCTACAATGCGATTCAATCTGAGGAGATATTCATGGCGTCACAACTGAAGGTGTATGTGGGTTTAGCCCACACACTGGCTCCCGCAGGGAAATGCACTGCTCGGACTGCAAGATGCTCCAATGCTGAAGACGAGGTGGCTCGTCGCAAGGAAAAAACAAATGACTGTACCAATTTAGTGAATTTGATGAGCATATTTTGCCACTTCTAGCTAGTGTTTCCAACCCATGTTGCTAGCGAGAGCTTTGCACTGAAGATCTCAAAACCATGGTTTGGTGGTTTGGTTGGAAACCAAAATTGAGGTTGCGACTTTTGATGTCATGGCCAATCCGGTGCAGTTGCCCTTCTGAATGAAACTAAGTCCCCGTGCATTTGTTTTCGGTAGCCTTCAAATTTTGCACCAAACTTACAATTTAGGCTCTTTGAGCATGCTCGCCGAACCTGAGAACATTTTTTTTGGAACAAATGTAAAGGACCAGCCCTGCAATTTTCTTGGGTGGTTTGGACCTGTCCCTCTATCCCATCACTTCACTGGCCCTTTACTGAGCTCAGTGTTGCCAACGATGCAGATGTTTTCTCTTCAAAGTTTTTAAGACTTTCTTTGTTTCTTTCTTTCCTTCTTTCTGTAAGTTCTTTTAAAGTGTGCTTTGCTTAAAACAGAACTTTAAGCAAGTGCCTTAAAGTGCCTTTCTTCCTCTTTCCTTTTCTGTTTCCTTTTCTGAGCAAGGCTCGGATCCATCGAGCGATCGAAGCATTCGGAGCCAAATGTGTCAATCGCAGGCTCTGCAGGGCATGGGCAGCACTTCCGATGGTATTTCAATATGGCTCTTCCTAGGGCACTTCATGGCTTGGAACTTCCGTTGGGTTTGGATGTACTTGAATTTTGAAGGTCCACATGCCATTCAGTCGAATCTTATGCATGGGAGTTCTGAACACAGAATAGAACTGGTTGAACTCTTTGAACATCTGCTTTTCCTTGGATAAGTCCTTTGAGCAATGTCCTGTGCAGGAGCAACTCTCATTTGGCTGTTCTCGACATGTTTGGTGACCGCCCAGATCCAATGCGAATTGCGGCCGAGACTGGCTACAGACGTGTGGATGCGAGCATTGCTTGGACAACAAGCAGGGCTCAGAGAGATGCTAAGTCTGAAGTGGTTGGCGTTGAGTGAAGTGAAGTGAGAGAAGAGTTCACCATTTTGCAAGGCCTTCCGCTTTTATGCACAGTACCCAGGTTTTCAGGTACCTGTTCAAATAGACACTGCCATTTCTTCATTTTTTTGAAAGCAGACAAGGTACCTTCGCAATACTGTATCCTTTTCACACTTTCGGATTGAATATGTTTTCCTGATGCAGTTGTGATGTGGAGATTTTTGAGATCTCCCTCCTTGCCTTGTATAGCGTCTACGAAAGAAGGTAAGACCTCCTCTCTGAAACCTAGGATGAAAGTAGAAGGATGTAGGATGAAAGTAGAAGGTATACTAGGTATACCTAAAATCTCTTAGATATTTGAAGAAACTCATGGATTCGAATCATGGATTCTGTGTGAGGAGTGGCTGTGGGTGATGATTCGAATCATGCTGCTGGGCACTGCTTTGCAGGGCAGTGTTACAGTGTTGTCCTACTCGATGGGCCTCCTTCGGAGGTACTTTGCAATGGGTAACTTGGTGAACGAGGACAGGAACGAGGAAACCAGGAATGCATTGAATGCATTGAATGCATTCATTTGCACAATTTGGAAGGAATGCATTTCTACATATTATGTATCTAATGTATTTGAACATATTTGCTTTTCAACCTTTCAGATCTCTCAAGCAATCTGCAGAGATACACCGTGAGAAACAACACGATGTTGATCAGATCCAGCTATGATGCCATTAGATTGAAGCCCTGCCAATCACATGCAGTGCATGCTTGAAGGCAATGCAATATTTGAAAGCAACAAAGTTATAAGTAACTCTGACATCTGATATAGAAAGTTATTGCTTGAAATACCAGAGCCCAAAGTATTTCCGATTTTGTGCTGTGGGTTCCTGAAGTTGAGAATCCACAAGTGAAACAAGTGTTTGATTCTTGCGATGGGATCTCTTGCAAAGATTGAAAGTTGGACTGAGTCTTGACGTTGCCTTGTCGTAAGAAGTGCACACCGCAAATGGCAGGTGGCATGGAGTTCCCACAGAAAAGAGATTGAAGTAATTTGAGCGGTGCAAGTTTCTGGTTTCCCTTTTGACTCCTGTATCTTCGCTGGTCTCGAGAGTTCCAGGGTCTTAATGTTGGCATGCCACTCTAGTCAACGTAAGTAGCAGTGCTCACACAGAATGTTTTTGCTGCAAAGATTGTCTTCAGCTGATTCCTGACTTGGTCAAAGCACAGTGCAAGAAGCAAAGCTCCGCAAACAAGAAAACGCCAGGCTACATTTTGGCCTTCTTTCTGTACATGCTGCTGATGTGGGCAATATTACGGCGAACCGGGTGTTTGCAGCGCAAGCATTTGCTTGTTCTCGGCCTGCTGCCATTGATCGTCGGCGTATTTTTGGTTGGAATGGCGACCTGACAGCATGACAGCAGCTGACAGCATGCAAAGTCTAGCTCTGATTGTGAGGAAAAGGACGGCAGAGCAGGTGTGAGCTCAAGTCAATTGGATCAAACAAGGTTGACTGGCTTGCGCCAGATGTACACAATCATTCCTTGGATGCAACTCAGCTGCATTTGTCCGAAGGTATGGTTTCTTGATGCTTCTTGCTTGAGAAAAGGTTCCAGTCTGTTGACCAATTGATGCAAAGCTTGAAGTCTTTGCAGGCTACCTGCATGGTGCACTAAGGTCCTTGCTGCAATGGGCTTTGTCTTCATCATGCACTTTTGTAGCATTGAAAGCCACTCAAGGTTTATGCATGTTTGGCTTGCCAAGATTGTAAGCGATTGCTTCTTGACCGTTTGAGTGTTTCGAGGTTCGCAATATCAAGCCTTTTCTTGCCTTTGACAAGGTGCGAAATGAGCACATATATGAAGACATACGATGTTTCCTCTTCCACGTTTACCATGACGACACCAGCAACGACACCAGAAATTAAAATCATCAAGACTATTAAGTATAAATCTATGCCACAGGTCTCCTTCTTCTCGTGGCGACACTTCGAGAATGTCTTTAGTCTTTGGAACTGGTCAAGTGCCGGACATAGACGAATAACATCGAATAACATCGAATAACATTTGTCTAGGTGTAAATTGGGTGGTTGGATCTCGAGAAATGGCAGGCTGTGGTTGTGACGTTCACAAATCCAGCTGACGCCCGTTTGAAGGATTCGAAAATATGGTGGCAGCTGGAGGGCATATTTCCTTTCAATGGTTGGCGTGCTGACTTGGCTTCTTTTCTACGCAACTTGGACTGCTTGAATTCTCAGACTTGAATTGGTAGCCCGCACTTGATTTGCATTTTGCTCTTGTGCAGTAACAAATTCAAAAGTGCTGTGAATTGGGATCCCCACCTCCTTTATTTGCCTGAGGGGTTGAGACAGAATCCGAAATAGGACAATTTCCAAGCAGTGCCTACTCTTGTTTGATTTGTCTGCTCTTGCAGGCAGTGTATGCCGTGTACCTTCAAGAACCTCTCTGGACTGTCGCCATGCGATCTATGTTGAAATGTCCAAAAATATAGTGAATTCGCGTGCTTAAATTCGCATTTCCAGGAGTTTTCAGAATCTTAGCTGGCGATACCTGCTGGACACTTAGAAACCCAAAAAGCGCAAGCAGACGGATTGCAGACATTGACTCTTTTCGCATTTCAAAGCGGCAGTAAAGCGATAAAACTGTGCATTTGTTACAAAATGGTTGTAAAGTGACTTAAAAGTGACTTAAAAGTGACTTTATTTGTTTTGATTTGACTTCATTCTTCGAAAAGGCATATTGGCATATCCTTTGACAGCTTCAAGGTACGCATCTCTGTTGCAGACCTTGGCCCTCAACATTGGCCCGCCTCTCCTGGCCTGTCTCCTGAACAAAGAGAGAGAATCTGAGAGAATCTCAGAGAAAGTTGGAAAATCCTGTTGAAAATCCTGTTGAATGCCGTGAATCACTGTAATCACTGTCACTTTTCCGCAAAAAGCAGACCCGAATCCACCCTATCAGTGCCAGTGCCCTGTCACCGAAGGTTACATTTGGTCCTTCCTTTTGCAATGGGGAGTCTGGTTCTCAGATGTTCTCAAATGTTCTCTGCCTGAGCGACTTTCAGCTGAGCTCCAGCTTTGTTTCCATTCTGAGGTTCGCATGCAAATTGTGGACAAAGATCCATCGGTGACTGAGCATGTCATGAAACTTGGCTTCAAAAGTCATCACGCTGTCCACTGTCCCCAGAGAATCCATAAGGAGAAAGTGTCCCGGATATCCACTGGCATCCCGACCCCAAGTTTCTAAAGCATGCGCGGACAGTTGAGCCAGATCTCAACCGGAGCTTTATATTTGTACACTTATATAAATATAAATATAAATATAAATAAATAAATAAACATATATATATATATATGTACACATACATACACATGTGCCTATGAGCACATGTATTATGTACGAGTCTGGACAAGTGATGAAAACAAGTCATCTTCCCTACAGCCAGTGAGCTTGCCTTGGAGTTTCCTTTCAAGCTGAAAATCCATTCCTTTCTAACACTTGCAATTCTGGGAGATCAGAGCTCAGCTCAGCTCTTCTTGTCCCAAAAGCCTCTGGTTGATCATTGTTCGTAGGACTTTTGGCTGGTTCGGCCTAGGGGTTCATTAGAACTCATGGAAACACCCAAGTCTCAATGAAGTAGAACCCAGTAGATTCCCTTAAGACTTAAGGCGTTTGACATTTGACATTGCTTGAAGTTTGCAGTGTTGCTTGCGTTGCTCGCGTTGCTTGCGTTGCTTGCAGGCAAGGTGTTGCAGATTTACGCTCGTCTACAATCAACATTGTTGAAGAGGTAGCTTCTGCTTCCATAACCACTGGAAGCCTGGCGGATTTAGAGCAGTTTGTGTTCTTCGCCATTTTTTGATTCACAATGTATTGCATATGCTATATATGGTAAATGAAATTAGATGAATTACTATTCTACTAACTAGTATACATAAATCGATTTCCATCTTAATCTTGTTTCATTTCTCTCAGGATTTTGTTTTTGCGCTACCTCCCAAACTCCAAGCACGGACAGTGAGACTTCGAGCACGAGCTCGGTGCCAACGGATCCAGACTCGACTGGCAGCTGAACAGCCGTTTGCTTCACAAAGAAAGCAAAACGAGTGAAGCAAATGAGTTAGAAGAAAGCTTAGAGATAGTTAGAGTAGATTGTGAATTCTTTGTGAACATTAGAGTCATTAGTAGAGTCATTAGAGTTAGAGTATTAGCTTCGCTCCTTTGTGAGCTCAAGACTTTCAGCTTCGCATAGGCTACGAGCTTCAAGACTTCAACGGCCAGTCCTCACTGTTATTTCTTGATCCGAGCGGGTCGAATGTGTCCAATGTGGCACTTTTACAACTTGCAAAGGGTCGCTACTCCGATCAAGTCGGAGACTTTCCGATGCATTGCATGAAGTTTGAATAGCTTTTGCGTGCCTGCTTGCCAATGCTCAATGGTGTCCCAACTTCAACAATGTGAATACAGGCACTCATGAAGTAGCAGAGTAGCAACCATCAAGTAGCTTTTTTGTGTCTGAATTTGCTCTCATTGCTGCAATGGCACTGCGACAAGGCATTTTTCGTTGGAATTTGCCAGGACAGAAATGCACCGCCTTGCAAAAAGCATCAGCACCCTGGATTCCGTGTCCCCAAAGGTTTTTGTTGTCAATTTGAGTATTGAAATTCCCAGAATTTCATGGAATGGAGTGAAAATATGTGAACATTTTGATCTCTTGATACCACAATTCCTCCACTCCAAGGCCCGATGGTGCACTTAGCATGCTCTGGCATTGTGACGAGCCTATCTTTTACTTTTACAAGCGGTGCTGTCAGAATGGGGCACTGGGGGGCCAAGTACCTTCTTGAAGAGATTTTGTTATTAATTATCTATCTACATATATATATATATACACACTTTTATACATACGCATACTATCAGTATCAGCATATCATGCGCAGTCGAAGAATTCTGCATTTTGCACAGACACAGCCTGAATTTCTGTGCTCTTCAAAACTTGAACATGCCATGTCTCAGGCAGCAGTAGTTGGCACTACTTGCCATATGCCGTTTGATGTGGTGCTGACGGTGTGACTGCCTCAACATCAATTTTGAGAATCACAAAATGTGTCAAAACGTATATAACAGAATGTGACACTGAATAGTTGGCCGAGGTATCAAAGTGCACATAGTTTGGGTGGTGAGCGCTTGAACCGATATGGTCGCAACGGACCAATGGGTTGTGCTTTCACCTTGGTTCAAGAGCCTGGCACCAAGAGACGAGAACCCACGGCGAGGAATCTGGTTCCCTTGAAATATCCTATTCCTCATCTTTAACCTCATCTTCCACCTCATCGTCCACTTCATCTTCCACCTCTTTTCACCATCTTGTCGCTTCCACTCTCTGGACCTCCCTGACTCTCCATGACTCTGCTCTCTGCTTCAGGTCAGGACCATCAGTTCTTTTCCGTGGATGGATACCTGCTTTTGTTCGTCTGGTTCCTGTGCTCGGGTCTCAGATGGGGGAGTTTGTCGGGGTTTAAAGTATTTTGGAGCTCCTTAAGTGGAGAAACTACTTCTCAGTTTGATTCGGGCGAAGGAGTGTGTTTTCCTTCGCGCTTTACGAACAGCTTCGGCAGCTCTTTGGTATCGGCTACTTGGACTAGAATGCAAAGGCTGCCATGGCCAGCGTGATTTGATTTTGCATGCGTTGCTGTGCTTGCAGTGCTTGCAGCATACCTTGCCCAGTATTTTTCTCTGTATTTTTGTATAGTTAAATTAGTGAAGTGCCATCAAGTGGCAGTTGTACAGCAGTCTCACTGGAAAGCTGCAAGGTTTGCCCGTTTGGGCCTCTTTCCTGCGCTTGCATAGCAAAGCGGCTTGCAACACAGTGTGTAAAAAATTGTGAAAAGGGAAGACAGCTAGAGCTTGGGACAGAGCCGACGGAGCTTCCGCTTCTTCCGCTTCTTCCGCTTCTTCCGCTTCTTCCACTTTCTTTGGTAGCCAAGTGGACTGAAGTGGACTGGGAGCTTTCACTTGTCGCAGCTCTTGGTTCTTTAAAACTACGAGCTTCACAATGAATGACCAAGCCACGTTCAACTGATTCAACTCCGGACACGCTGCAAAGAGCCGATGCCATCAACTGATCGTTTCACACAGAAGACAAAGGCCAAGTGCAACTTGTGAGATCGTTTGTCCCAATTTTGTATCCTTTGCACTTGCTTAAGTGAAAGTTAAGTCAGAAATTTTAGTCTTTGAATTGCTCTCAAGACGCAGCCATGGATTTACTCATTGGCGAAAAACTACATCGAAATGATGGAGACGGACTATCGGAAGTCAACACATTGACCCTTCGTGGAATCGTTGTGTTGTACTTTTCAGCGCATTGGTGTGGACCGTGCAGAAGCTTCACCCCTCAACTCCGCAAATTCTATGAGCGCGCAAAATCCGATGGAAGAGCTGTGGAAGTGGTCTTTATTTCAAGCGATCATGATGAAAAATCTTTCAAGGAATACTTTGCAACGATGCCTTGGCATGCGATTCCATATGCAGATCGTGGCCGTCAAAAGCATATGGCAGCACTCTGCCAGATCCGTGGCATCCCTGGTGTAGCTCTGCTGGATGCACAAACTGGTGGCCTGTTGGACTTGAACGCAAGAAGTAAAGTGATGCAGCCTGGATTCATATCGACTTTACCACGCTTGATCGATTTGGAAGCAGCGCTGATGCCCGAACCCAGCAGCGGTACTCCTATTCTCATTCGGTATCAAGGCAAAGAGTTCGAACTTGAATGTGAGCCTTGCAGCTCGGCAGTGGATTTTGTGTTTCAGTTGTTTCATGATATCGAGCGTATGTCAACAAAATCTCAGGACCGACATGGAGCATACATCAAATATCATCGGACTAAATCAACTATCAGTTTGACCACTATGATTTTGCAAAGGCGAAGGATGGGAAATGCTTCGCATGCAGATCTATTCTATGACCGAAGTGCCTTCTGAGCAAATGAAGCTTTTTGGTCTTGGCCTTGACACAGGCCGGAATGTGACAATGTTTCCAGCTGATTCAATTGATTTATTTAGCGCAGAAGCATCGAAGCCAGATCTTGCTTTAGTCGTTTCAAAGTTTCTGCGAACAACGATGACAAAATCCAAAGCCAAACACTACATCACTACATTGATAATCCAACCTTGCATTGACAGAGCGACCAAAGGGGGGGTTGCGCTCTGTTTTCATGCCTTTTTACCAAATTGTATTTGCCAGTTCCCCACTAGGGTGCCGGGGTGCAATGCATGGGTTGCAGGGGAAAACATTGGATGACATTCCCGCCAGATTGGACTTAGCCTTCAAAGCATGTTCGCCTTTTGGTCCACCTCAAGACTTCCAACATTTCCCAACCCGAGACTCTAATAGACTCTACAGACCTCTGCATTTGCTGACCTGTGATCAGTGATGAGAGTGTTTTTCAGGTCTCCTGGATGAGTCAGTCTCCTTGCCTCGAGCTCTAGCTCGCGGCTTGTGTGCTCAAAGAGGCAGTGGCTTGAGACACGCAGAAGTTCCTGCGACTGCTCGCAAGGCTTCATCTGCACATGATGACCGTCCTGTCCACAATTCCGGCACACGGGCTCCCACTGGCATAGTCTTTTATTTTTGACCGAAATAGAAAGATATGTCTCCATTTGCTTCTCCTTTGATGTCCTTTGCACGTCAATCTGTGACTCCGATGATAAATCGTTGCGCAGCACTTTGATGCATGGTAAGGCCTGGTAAAAGGTCACCTCTCAGGAATAATTACTTTTGGAAGCAACTGAGGTGGAATGGACTCCAAAAGTGCATGGTGTGGTAACAAGGATGACAAGACGCCTTGGTATCAGATGGACCTGGGGGAGGTGAAGGAAGTTGCCGGCGTCGTCATTGCGTCTCGTAATGACCCGAGTGTCATGCAGATTCTGTTTTGTTTTCATAGTTTGAATCAATTGTACAGCACAGAATCAATTTATATAACTCTCTAAGAAAACCATAGAAAACCATCAATCTAGACATCAACTTGGACTAGGATAGCGATGCCTAAGCTTCTTACTTCTTTGAAGCATGCTTGGCTTTCTTGGGCCCGCATGATGCCGTCTCTGGGTTTGCGTTCCTCCCTGTTTGGCGAATGCCTTGAGCGGCAGGACTTGTGTTTCCCGTCTTCCATTTGTGTCCTTGGGCCGCCAGACTTGTCTCCGATTTGTCTCCTGCTTGTCGCTTATTCTGCTCGGATTTGACTTGCCTGCCAACATGATGACTTTTAGTTTCCAACTTGGTATTGCAGAAACCTGTTTGGGGTCTACACATGTCTACACTGGTATAATGTTTTACGTCTCAAATCTCCAAGAAAATCCGTCAATTTGGACATCAATCTGGACTGAAGTTGCGGCGATGCCAAGGTGGAGATGCGCCACAGTGGATCACAAGGCCATGTATTAGGGGCACTCACAAGCAGTGAAACATCCTTTAACTTTCTGAAGACTTCTGATGAATTTCTGGCTGCCAGATTCAAAGTATCTCTTGCTGATTCCGAGGACACTGGCTTCTACTAATCTTCTACTAATCTTCTGTTATCTTGATCTGTCTTGCAATTTTTGTATCTTCGAAGTTATTTGAGTTTTGCAAACTTGCATCGAGCCACCAGAGATCTGGCGTTGTAGGATGGTCCATGGACGTTTGCAGACGATGGTCGTGAATTCACTGGGCCGGAGCCTAGTGATGTTCTGATGTACACACATGTAGACTCTAGCCTTTGTTTACCTCCTAACTTTGTCTTCAACTTCTTCAACCTATCATCGACCTTATATCAATCAAGCACATGCTGTAAGTCGTTAGCAGGGTTTGAGAAACGTCAACTAAACAGCATGGCAGGACAGGCTCCATTGATGGTCCTCTTTGTAAAACATGTGCGGAGTGATATGCTCACATGCGTCCATTAAGCACTGTAGACTATTTAGAGTACGTATTTATGCTCTACATGATCATATAGGCTCATTAGACTCATTAGGATGCACTTAATTAGCATCACATATAGAGTCACAGCTTAAAGGGAATCTTCTAGAAGGTTCCACCCATTCGAGTTCCTAGGCCTGTGGAATTGGCACAAAGCTTTGGAACAAATATGTTGTGTTGAAGGGGCAATCTGTATTGTGAAAATTAGCCACTTGCCGTTTTCTCTTTGGCACTTATCTAGATCTACCTCGCCACCTCTCTGCAGGTGCAAACTGTCTTTATCCAGGAAATAAGACAGACACAAGTTTTCTTTCTTATTTGTTGTCCATTCGGAAGTACAGTACGACAGAAGAGAAGGCTACGCTATGAATCACCAGTACTTTCTTGGACCAAATTGGCACATTTGCAGATCCGAAAGGCGATTTGGCCCATGGCTGGTGCTATATATTTTATCCGATAAAGTACACCAGGAAGCATCTTTTTTGGAGTACAGTTGACATGACTGTTACATAGAATGGCATTTTGGAAGGCTAATCAGGTTTCAGGTTTACAATGCCGAGAGCCACAAGCAGTGAACCGAAAATCGTCCCAAGAAGCCTCAGCGCGAAAGTAGGGTACAGACGCAGCTGCATAGTTACATAGTTGATCATAGTTGCATATATACTATGCAGGCGTAGTTGCATGGGTGCATAGTTGCAAAGTTGCATGGTTGCATAGTTGCATATTTGCAAAATTGCATGAATGCAGAGGCACAGAGACAGAGACAGACAAACAGACAAACAGACAAACAGACAGACAAACGGAAAAACAAACGGACGGACAGATCGAAAGAAAGATGGATAGATAGATGGATCCACAGTTCACAAAGACAGAGAGAAGCAGAGAGGCAGAGAGGTAGAGAGGCAGAGAGGCAGAGAGAGAGGCAGAGAGAGAGGGGAAGAGACAGAGACAGACACAGACACAGAGAGAGACGGACAGATGGACGAACATATTTGTATAGATCCAGATATATGTAGGTAGAAAGTAACAATATGTAGATAGACGAGTAGGTAGAGAGAAAGACGGAAGCAGAGGCAGCAAAAGATTCATTCAGGTAGATAGAGTGACAAACAATAAAGTGAAACATAGATACTTTGATTTTTAGCAGGATCAGTACATCGATAGATATTGTAGCTAGATAGATGGAGAGGAAGATAGCTAGATGGCGAAATTGGTAGCTTGGGTATATAGATGCCTAGATGTAAATCGTTAGATCTGCACATAGGTAGACATTCAGGCAGATCCAGAAACAGACAGACAGGCGGATGCGTAGATTGATAGATAGTATCCAGAGACTTGGACATTCACAGTATATAGATGAAAACACTATACATAGATGGGTAGGGAGACTGCGCCAAAGCAAGTTGAAAAGCTGACATGTTGCCTTTGATACAAAAGCCAGTGTTTCTTTAGACCGCCTTCCTCTGTTGGTGTCTAGGCATCAAGTGCGAGACCACTGCTAAATCATCATGAGCGCACTTTACCACCTTGAATCTGACCATTTCCATGCAATACCACACAGCTTACTAGTCTTTTTGCCTTTCCAACATTCTGAAAAGACATTCTCATAAGCTTACCGTGAACATGCTAGTGGAAGGTAACTTATTTTCGTGGACCACAACTTAAAGCTTGCAAAATATTTTTCTTCTTCCCAAAGCAGTGGTGTGTACGGAGTGTTGCATTCGGACGAGACATGGTGAGACCATGGATTTGTCGACGTTTCAAGGCCTTCCTTTTTGTGCCCTTGCAGAGCTATCTTCCGGGGTGTGTACCTCAGGGGGTGTATCTCATGGTGTGTACCTCAGTGGTGAGTTTGTTGCGCTCGTGTTTGACGAAAGGTTCATATCGAGCCCGCTTTGTTCGAATGGAGCCTTTGAGTTGGCCCCTCGGAACCACTCGGAGGACGCATTTGGACGAGGACGCAGTAGGACTTGGCAAAGGCAGCTGCCCTTTCTGTTCCTTTGCCACGTGAGGCTACCATAATCACTGCTCACTGCGTGCAGACGTTCTGCTGGCCGGAATGGGTCAGTTTGTGGAAATGAAGTGATGAAACGACAATAATCAGTTGCAGAACAAATTTGACATGTCCACCAGACTTCTTGCCAAAGTGGTCAGGCAGGTGATGCAGATGACAAATTGCCAACTATTGCTCCTTGCCCTTGTCTAATTTGGTGTCCATTCAGCAGATTTACATTTCATAGAACAGTCCAAGTGATGATGTGCCTGGCTTCAGAAAGGGGAGACCTGGGACCCTGCAGGGTGGTCATTTCTCCGTTACACCCCATCCTCCTTTTCGGCCATACCTTGGTCATCGAATAGTGACGAATAGTGGTTCAAGTACCCCAAAGCCCCTCTCCCTTTGGTTGGCCTCGGGTCAAGCCCTGTAATTCAGCAAGATCATTCTCATCATTCTCATCATCGTTGTCGTCGTCGTCCTAGGCAGCGCTAGCGTGACCGCCGTCGTCATCCTCGTGGTCGTCATCGCTAGGGTGACCGTCCTCCTCCTCCTCCTCCTCCTCATCATCATCATCATCATCGTCATCATCATCATCATCATCATCATCATCATCATCATCATCATCATCATCATCATCATCATCATCATCATTCATTTTTATAAGATTTTTTCACCATGGCCAAGCAGCACGCAATCACTCCTCGCCATCCATAAGATTCCATGCGTGTCAATCATGTTCCATCCATAGTGACCGCCATTCTCATTCTCGCACCCACCACCATCCTGCACCAGATCACATCAATCCTCCCACCTACGGTTCCTCAGCTTTGGGGGAAGTTGTTTAGTGCAAGAGTGAGGCAGGACTCTGGTTGAGATTGAGTTTTCTGACAAGATTCAAGGAGGATGACAGAGACCACAACGACCATACCAAGAGCCACCCACAAGGCAAATAGTCGTGCGGTTCTGGTCCCCAACCTTTACAATGAGAGCCCAGCCAAATAGTATAGGTTAGGATAGTATAGGTTGGCCCCAAGCTGAAACGCAAACCCAGGAAGCAGCAGTCCGTTTCTGGTCCGCCTTCCCGCAAAACTGTTTGATTCGCAGTGCCTGCAGCAGCGGAAATGCCTCCCTCACACTTGGCCCCTTTTTAGCGTCGGTTTCTCTACTTTCTTGGCAACCATTTCTTTGTGGCCATCTCACAGGCGTCTCTCCTGCGCTTGTTTCCATGAATCTTTGGGGGGAAGCTAGGCCACCTGTTGAGATCATCTAGTTTGATTTCTTGTTTTCCGAGAGCAGTTCACCTTGAACGGATAGTTCATTCAAAGTCATCTTCAAAGTAATCTTCAAAGTTACTTCAGTCACTTCGTTAGTCACTTCGTTCGTCACTTCGTTAGTCACTTCGTAAGTCACTTCGTAAGTCACTTCGTAAGTCACTTCGTTAGTCACTTCGTTAGTCACGACTTAGGTCGTTTTGGGAAACTTCAGCGCTGGAGATCCCTTTGAGTTTGCCTGCACCGAGGCGGCGGAGCTAGCGAACAAGCCAAATAACCACTGCACAAATTTCAAGATATAGAAACACATTTGGAAAGAGATAGAAACAGCTACAGCAGCTACAGCTTCGATTCTTTGCTTTATAGAAGACAGCTTGTTGACGATGATCGAATGGTTGAGAATTGAGAAGTGCGGTTTGAAACTGGAGCTGACAAGAGCAAGCTACAGGCCAAGAATGATGCGATGATGGAGCAGCAGCACCTGGTCGGGATCTCAACACCATCGAGCAGACACATCGGCCGTAAGTTGCAGTGTGTCGAGGTTCATTTTTTTGACATTTCCATGGGTCCATATGGATCCATACGGGTCATGGTTTTGCTCCCAGGCAATGCTTCAGGCTAAGCTGAGCTCCCTTCCTCCAAAGCTGCAAAACCAGGCAGGAGAATAAGGACGTTGGAGAAGGGTTCATGCTGCAAACGTAGAGAGAAGCTGCATGGCATCTGAATTTGACAGGAATCCATATGCTAGCCCAAAGCCAACGGTATCATTTGAGAGGGTGACCACAAAGCATTCCCAGCAGCATGCCAACATTGGTTTGCATGTGCGTTTGTGTTTAGTGTATCTGATCTTAGCCATGCACGGGTTATGCTCGCGGGGCTTCGACGCTGCATCTTTTAAAGTGTGAAGCACACTCTGAGTCAGTTTTAGATCTCTATTGCAACTTTGGAACTTTGCCCCTGCTTGTAGACACCTACCGACGGTAGGTTAGTAGTCTGTGTTCGTCCTTGTTCGTCCAGTCGAGACATCGCACTTTTGTCGTTTTGCACTCTCAGGTTTACTGGAGCCTGTCACAAGCCATTGTTGTACTATGTTGTACTGATGATCACAGTTGAGCCCCACATGCATCTTTCCGGACTCTTCAGGTGTCATCTTTGCAAACTGTTCTCCGCTATGAGACCCGGCAGCTTCAGCATCAGGCCATGCTGCTGACAAATCTTTGCATTTCTCATTTGTTTCCATGTTCCTTCCATTTTCTGTGCAAGGCTCTGAACAAGATTCCAGTTTGCTCCATTGATGCCTGCACTAGTTCTGAGAGCCTTAGTCTCAGCTCAGATTCAGACGTTGACCTCGTGAAGAAATGCCTAGACAAAGAGACGGTTCTCCATTTTTTCACCTGGTCCATTATCGTACTGACCAAAGCATGAATTCTTGACGCTTCTGCTTTCACCAACCTCTGCCTCTTCGTGCCTCCACCCTCTTCGTTTGAATTATCACCCAATCTCTTCGACTGTCCCAGTCCTCCCGATTTGATGCCCCTTTTCCTCCCCAAATTGTTTCCATTTGCGAACAATTTGCTTTCAGCAACTTGGGGAACTTGGAGGTGGCTCAGTGTGCCTGGGACGATCGGCCCCTTTTGGGTCGGAACACAATTCTGGAGAACGTTGAGGTTGCAGGGCTCAGTTCTGAGAACTTCTTTGAATTGAAAATCGTTTATTATGGTTCGCAAGAAAGTATAATCATTTTTGCAAGTTCAGGTTTTAGTGTTCCAGGGTTCTGAAAGCGCACAGAGTTCCAAGGTAAGGTAGGAGCACCATTCCACTGGTTCAGGGAAGTGGTTCTGGGAAACCTGGTTGCGGGAACTTGGTTCCAGGGCTTCGAGGAGGTTTCCGAGTCTGTAATCAGTTCAAGTTTGCAAATCTGATTACAGGCTTCAAAGCCCCGGGGTTTCCAAATGGTGGTGGCGTCAAGCCTTCCACGAAATCTCGAATTGCTGTCTTCGAGATTCGCTGTCTCTTGTAGTCATCACGCAGGCAGGATTGTGGTTACAGTATATTTCCATTTCTTTTGCCACATCAATTCAGCAATGGTCAAGTTGCTGTTGGAGACCTCTGGAAACCTTTGGAGTGCATTCTTGTGCCTATCTCGTTGAAGGTGCGTGTGTGCAATCATATGACGCGTGCAGCATTGTGGTGAGCTGTGTGTCCATCTGCTAGTGTTTCCTCTTATCCGTTGAGCCTATGTTAAGCTTCTGGGTGTCGGCCATTGGGGATCCCGGAGGCATTCCTAGGCATTCCTTCTGCACGGTGAAGGTCCTTTCACAGAGAGAACTGTGATTATCAGACAAACAGGGTTGATGACGGTGGTGAAATAAAGAGAAATCTGGATCAAAAGAATAGAGTTGACGAGTGGGGCAGAAAATTGAGAGTCAAAACCTGGGATGTTGGAAAAAAGAAAATTCACAGAGTCAATGAGACTAAGGCTAATGGGAATTGAGTGATTCTTGTTGTGAATAGAGTCGATAAGGCTCTGAAGGCTATGAAGTGTCCTTCATGCGGCAGTCTTACCCTCAGCCCTGAGAGACATGGACATGGGAGAGACTCGTGGCTTCTTGTGATTCGTCATTCTTTGCGCCTGAGGACTCCTGTTCCAACAGTAATCGGGCAGCACGCGACAAGAAGACATAAATCCATAAACAGAAAGAACTACTTTAGCACAGTTTCAAATGCACCCTGGAGTTCAAGTTGTGCATCACATCCTTGTGCTAACTTGGGACCCACTTTGGTGCAGCTCCGAAGCCATGTCGACAGAGCGGTGTGGGCGCAGGGTGAAAACATCGGTTGTTTTCCTTTGCCTTACTTTCTTCTCTTTCTTCTCTTTCTTCTGCCTTGCCTGCAACTGCTTCGTCCTGGTGGATGACCTCAGTCCATCAGTGAGGCGCCAGAGAAGGTTCCATGGACTGCGTCACTGGACTGGACAGGAACAAACGAATGCGACACACAAAGAACGATGTATGGAATGTATGGAAGAAGTATGGAAGAAAAGAAATTGAATTCGCAAACAGAAGAGGATATCTTTTTTCGAAGTCTGACATGAATGACTAGTGGCAGGAGGGTGAATGTACTTCCATCATCTTCCACCAAATGAACTACAAGTGCTAAAAATCAGCAGATGGACAACGGGCAGCCCCAGTCGCCTTGGAAAAGCAGTCTTCTTTGAAAATAGGGACTTTGTATAAAGCATAGCATACATGAATTAAGCCGAGGAACAATCATCAGCTGATGGATTAATGCTGAAGAAAGCCAAATTATATGGAACAGAGAAATGTGTATTTCAGCAGGATCACCTGCTTTTGAAATAAGGAGACAAATTCGCCACGGGACTAACATTTTGTCTTGGGATTGGTAAGTGCTATAGAAAGAGTTGGAGTTTGCCGAATTGAGGATTAATCCCAACAAGAAGAAACTACCGATAGGAAACCCACAAAATCAGACAAGCTCTAAAACCAAGGATCAAAAACAACTTCAATAAATAGATAAGCAAGCTTCACATGATGGGTTCAATTGCCGAACAACAAGAGGGCCCGGTGGCAACAGGGGGCACATAGGCTAGTGTCCAAAACAATGGGGTGAATATGCCACAGGACCGGTATTTGACCATGTCCAGAATTAGTATAACATGACGGGAATTGGAGGCATCGTTGCGAATTCCTTGGCATGGACAATTCCAACCCACATTTTTTCCACGGCAAACCTTCGAACCTCTTTGCTCTTCCACATTCGCCAGGTCTTAGCTTCAATACCAGCTGTTCATTTCAGTTGTAGCGTAGCCAATGGGGCATGCCACTAAACCCAGAACCTGGCCTTGTCACGAAAGGAAACACAAGGAACAGGCTACCTCTGAATTTCCCTGGCCATGTGCGGACACCTTCCTATCATTCCTATCTATGTAATTTTTAGACACTCCGCCAGGGCACACTTGACACAAAGAGTCCTCCAGAGGATTCTTCTAAAGACATTGTTTAGATTGACAGTAAAATTAGATTAACTATATAAATACAATTCTTGGAAATTACTAGATTCTATAAAGTACTTTCTTAGAAATTGGATTCGTGTAGAATTCATGAAGGCACTATTGCGGAGCTACTCTTGTGCAGACGACGGTGTCTTGAAAAGATGTCTGGACACGACACTGTATTAACATCCTATGGCATTGGTTAGAGTCTCGGCTATCCAGAATTAGATGAGCCACAGGTGGAGTCCGGGCAACCGGAATTGGGAGAACGCATCGGGGAAACAAAATCAGAGGTGAAAGAACACTAAATGGAGGTCCATGCGCGAAGTATTTGGACAGAATATATTTACCTGAGTGATTCTATGGCGAACCAAGCATAGCCGCAGTGGCGACACGAAGGTGTATTCGCAGGAGGGTAAACGATATATATAGATGCAAATAATGTTTGGAAGACATGAATTTAGTTTGATAGCGGATGAATGATTTTCAATGCCAATGGGATAGAGATATCAACCATTGCCAGTTAGGTCCTGCCTCTACAATTCAGGATGAATCGAACATCAAAATCGAAGAAAACCAGAACAGGTGACTGGCACACAGCACACAACACCGTTGTTCCAAATATTACACATCCAAAAATGACACACCATTTTTTGTAGCAGGACAGCAAAATCAATATTGTATTGTGATCATAATGGATACTGCCATCCATTTTGATGGTGCGTGCCATATGTTAAAAGGGGCTGCGATGGGATTGAAGCGGTTTGAGTTTGTTGAAGAGCATATGCCATATTTGATTATAAAGGTTTAACGTCTTGAGAAAATAGAGGCAAAACCAAATCAGTTTTTGTTTGTTTTCTTCCTTCAGCTCCTGTAATTCATGGCTGTGTGCATTGTTCGGTAGCAATTCCTTGTTGTGTTCAGCTTGGAGGCAATCTTTTGCAGGAGTTCGTTCCAAGGGTACCACTTCAACGTGGAGAACAAGACTGCAGGATTTTGGGAGGTCTCGAGACTGCAGTTTTGCTGTGCAGTTGCTTATGTTTGGCGACGAAAGAGCCTGGAAGTGAGACCATCATTTCTTCATCCTTTCGCATTCCTATTCCTCGTGCCTTGAGGATTCTAGTTCCCAATGCTTCACACATATCCGGGTTCCATTGCCTTGCATGCAGCGGAGGCAAAATTTCAGCGGCAGCCTTGATGTGCAAGATATCAGGAGTCTGACTGGAATGTGGATGTACAAGGGATTCAAGGGCAGCTCAAAGTCAAAGCACGTATAGAATGTATATAAGTAGATAAATGAATAAATAAATAATTAAATGAATAAATAAATAAATAAATAAATAAATAAGTAGATAAATAGATACAGAAATGAATAAGCAAATAGACATTAAAAAAGTATAATGTATTGAACTCTTTCAATTAAGTCAAATCTGAAATTCGCAGATGGCTTAGCTATCCTTCACGTGGAAGAGTTGTCCGTCGTTCTGGAGTGGGATTGCTGGTGCCGCGGGTGCAGGTGCTGTGCAGCGTACCAGGTTGCCACTGTTCCCCTGTCCCCCCTAAAGGTCCCCACCACTGGGATCGGTCAGCATTTGCTATGACATGCGTGTACATTTCTGGAGTTCTTCCCTCAGAGGAAGCATTGCCTGCAGGTGTTGGTTTCTGGTTGCTAGTGGCTGTGCCAGGGAATTCCGCTTTGACTTTTTGAAAAGGTGACAGGTGGGGTTCTTTCGAGTTTGCCCTCCTTGGGTGGACCTTGGGCTCCGTATCTGGGTGCGGTGCCGGTGCTGCAGGCATTGCCGAGACCCAGTTGAAGTTTTCCTTCATCTTTGCATGGGCATACTTTGACATACTTTGACATGACTTATCCTCTACCAGGTTTACCAAGAGTTTACCAGGTAGCTTCAAATGCTTTCAATGAGTCTTGGTTGACTCTGTTAGTGCAAGTGGCTTTTGCATCTAGTTAAGATGCCAAAGCAGATGAAATCCGAAAGGGTGTGTATGTTTGGGTGGGTGAAGTAGATCATGCTTTGCAACCTGCAAATTTCCTGCAAGGATGCACAGCACTTTGTTTGGGGCGCTATTGCTGTTTGGTGGTTTGTGGCTGGCAAAGGTCTCTTGGACTAACGCACAAAGGCTCGCAACGAATGCACCAGTCTTTGGGACCAAGGATGGCTTTTGAGAGCAAAGAATCCGCAGCATTTCTCATTTTATCATTTTTTTAAATCAGTTTCATCTCTCATTTCGGATGCGAAGATTGATCTCATTGATCTCTGTCATTTTCGGACCTAAGGTTCTCACAGGCCACGAAGCTGCGATGAATCGCATTTGTGAGGAATTCTCGTAGATTGGTTGAGTGGCGTTGAGTGGCGGACAGAATGCCTGGACTTCTAAGTTGTGTTGCCATTCTGTAGGCCATTTGGAGACTATTGCAAATCTCTTTGGATCTTTGAGAGCTGGAGTAGCTGGAACTGCAATGGCTGCTGCCTGGGGCGCAGGATGGCAATACTGACATTTGCAAAGATTGAACACAGCATTCAAATCCCTTTCTTCGATTTGGTTCATTGATGTTCATTGTAACTTTCCTTTGCTTTCATGGAAGGAGCCGGTGCATTCCATTCTCTTTCTGGCCCGGACCATTTGGCCGCTTTGGCACCGCTTGCATTGCGCACTTCTGGGCCTGGGAAGGCTTTCCGAACAGGTGCGGATCCAAAGAATTCCAAAGAACATGAGCAGAGCTGAGGAGAGATGAGCCTGTAGAGCATCCAAAGTGAATTGGATAACTGGATCGGTTTAGCGCGTTTGTGTACACAGAAGAGAACGCAAGCAGGTGCATTTTGGGGCTTTGGCCACGTGCTTGGTCAAGTGCTTCTAGGGACTCTCGCCAGCAAATGAAAAGGCTTCAACAAGGACATGTTAATGCTTCCTTTATGTTACTTTAATGCAGCATGTTGCAATGCATGTTGATGTCTGATCTCCAAATTGTCTGAGGACATGTTTTCTCCTCATCAGCCAGAGTCAGATCCTCCGCTGTGGCGGTTTCTTTATGCGATTGGCTGAGCAGTTCGCCACCGTGGCCGTGGGCGTCATCCTAATGACCGGGTTGCACGAACTGAACATGCAGAATGGACACATAGAATCTCACAGAAATGCAGCGCATTGCAGCGCAATGCCTCAGGAATTCAATGGAATACAATGGACACATGTGACCCGCGTTGTAGCATTCAGCATGAAGTCCTTTGGACGTCAATTCCATTCATGGACCCATTGAGTCGTGCATGATCTCTTGTTCTGCTCATCCATTGATCAATGCATGTCATGCCCACTGCTGAACGAGACAGAGTGCAGTGCCAGGATGATCGGTGGATTGGGCTTGAAGGAGTCAAGAGAATCTTGGCGGCAAGATCTGCCAATGTGGTACTTTGTAAAAATGCAGATGTTTGAGGCACCAATGAGGAACGACAGAAAGGACACTGAGATTTTCAAGATTTTCCACTGTAGGATTGGGAAGAGGAAGAAAGCGAATTGCCCTACGATGGCTTCCGCTGGAGGACGCTCGCTACAGGGATGCTCTCTGGCATGCTTCTAGGCAGCATGATGCTGGTCCAGGCATACAAAACCGTGCATTTCCATCGTATCTGCCAATTGGATTCAATTAATGTAGAGATCTTGGTATTCACGAAAGTTAGCGTCAGCGAACCCCCCCTAGCCTTCCCACGCTACCCCCTTACATACCTGTTGAAATCGGATGGTCGTGCGCTCGATTCAAAGCCACTCAGTGCTTCTACATCCTGTCACGTCCTTTCACGACGAGCACCTTTGCGGCTTGTTTTCACGCATCCAACAGTGCCCGCAATGTCCGACTTTAGCATGTGCGTCTGGACCTTTCCCGCATATCTTGCCCATTGTGACCCTATCCACCTCTCAAACGATTCCTTCCCCGCTTTGCTTCTTGCTCACACCATTGTGCACACCATTAGTATCATTGATTCATAGCCTCTTTTTGCTCTTTTTATTCATTGTTATTGCTTCCTCCGTCTCACAAACTGCCTCAGCTGAATCCTGTGCAATATTCCTCCTTCATTATCCACTTGCAGCTCTCTGCAAACTATCCAACACAGCTCATGAGCAAACCACAGCCCAAGGTCCGCTAGCCACTAAATGTGCGCGCTGCTGTTTGTCTGAAGAGACAGCTGCAGAATTGGCATACTGTCCTATTGTCAATGTTGTCACTCGGAGCCATCTCTGGCTATGCTTTCACCTGCGTGCATATCCCAACGGCCACCAGCAATAGAATTCTTGGCATGACATTTTTTTCGTTCCCTCAGCTTTTCATTTCTTGCCTCCTAGCTTTCGTTCCCCTCGCCTTGGGCCTCAAGTTTGTGTTTGCTCTGTCTTTGTCTGTCTATTTGACCCAGGAAAGTTCCTTGGTTTCTTTGACCGAATCGAGGCACCCTGATGCTCTTCTGCTGTGCTTACCAGCACTCACCATGCCCACAAGAGTAGCAACCTCAGAATACTTCAAACGCACCGCACACACGCAGAAAAAAATCACTTGGAGAGACTGAGCAATGATGAACCGAATTTGCTCCTTTTGCACCTAGTTTTGTCTTACTTTGACCAACTTTGTTGATGTTCAAAGCGACTTGTAGACACCTTGTGCTGTGTCCGTAGATGGCTGGGCTCATCTTTCTCACTTCGTTTGGGGCTGGCTCAATGCTGGCGATGGGCGGCTTCACAGCAGCCTTGCGAGCGGCTTGCAAATCCTTAGGCAATGGGAGACATTGCAACACCTTACTGGCCTTCAGCTTTTCCTTCACCTTTGAATTGATTTTTTTCCTTGACTTTCTCCTAAATTCTTTGTTGATGCAGAGTAAACGCACCTCCCTGCGAGGAGAACAAGCTGTACGTCGCACCTCCACTGTAGCATCTCTACTGGCATTGCTCTTGGGAGCTGGCATCATTTGTGGGACAATTTGTACAACACTTGTGTTTTAGAACTCAAATTCGAACTTGCTGAAAGGGCTCAAACTGTACACTCCCTAAAAAGAGGTACAGTATCTTGCGCAACACTCTATCGTTTGTACAATGCAAGACCATTCCATTGCTTATACAAGTGAATTCGTGCAACGCTGCACTTAGTGTTGGAATGGAGCAATGTTTCCTCGTTGTTCTGCTCTAGTGACAGGGGCAGCTCTGTTTCAGTCATTGACTTTGACTTTAATTAAACGTAATGGCCAATGAACATCGTTGTCTTTGTGGTGATACCGGAGATACCTCAAGACTTCTAACTATTTTTTCCGAACATCCTATAATATTCTTTAGCTTGTAGCTGTCGCTGATTTCCTTACCAGCCATGGGATGTCCAGTTGCCATTGTCACTCACCCATCCTCAGCGACGAAGGAAGAGACTGAGTGACTTTGACCCAAGGCCATAAGAACAGATATCCCTGACCCCCAAGCCATGGCAGAGGGGACCCGAAAAATCTACCTTACAAATCCTTACAAGCACATTTGGGTGGAAAAGGAGGGACACTGTGGTGGTGGGGGTTGATGAAGTGTTAAATGAGATTGCAAAGTTTCATAAATCTAAAGCGGTTTGTTCTGGTTCGAGAATAAGAACAATTGATAGCCAAAATAAAAATCAGTTACCTCGCGTGTGGAATCAATTTTTCTTATTGCTTGTCGCATGGCTTGTTCCTTGCCGACCGAACCATGACAGATCCATGAAACAAGTCTAGAGCTTGATTCTTCCGCTTTCACCACGCTCTGTGAACTTATGTTTGATGTTGAGAGAATGCTTTTTCTTTTCGGAGGTCACAAACATCAGTGAGTTCGAACATTCATAATTTTCCGCTGCGTTGTAAACTTCAGCAAAAACATATGTGGCCTGGGCGGCTTCTGAGCTACCCCTTTGAAGTGTGATCTATGCCTCGGCCCTCTCACTGAGTTGCACCCCTTTCAAATCTGAATTTTGCAAACGGAGCTTGCAATGCTGGTCCGATTTGCAAAGCCATGTTGCAGTTTGTTTTATCAAACCTTTTGAGTAGCTTGTACCCCTTTAAACTCCAATTCTTGGAAAATACGGACAACACCGAAAGTGTAAGTTGCAATTTTGTCCCCCAACATCAGCGTGGGGTTCAGCTTTATATCAATGGATGCGTGAAAGAATAATATTCCATTTGCCCGTCAATTCCCGATACTGTTGTCGATGTATTACGGAGGGAAGCCCAGATCGGCGGTTCTTCAAACACCCACGTTTTCTTGCATGGCAAAGATGTATATAAGTTACAATCTTGGGTCCCAGGGGGGTTAGGGGGGTAGCAATGGTATGTTTTGTTTGAAAAGACAAGCAAACCAAGCATGCCAAGCGAGCTGAGCAAGAGGAAACAAGCGTTCCCTCCACGATCCAACGTGGTCAAACTGCTTTGCTTAAGCATGGCTAAGTCGCGGCTAAGTGCCAGTTTTCACAACTGCGATTTGTGCATATTGAATGGCTTGGCCCTGGGCTTCGCCAAAATGTTCCGCGGATACACAATTTGCAAATTTGTAAGGGATTTGTAAATGCACGTGGCCATTTTCTTGCCAAGGGACGATAAACATGATAAAATATTTGTATGTCACTTTGTAGACCTTTGATTTTGGAGGCCACTTGAAATGGCTGAGTCGTGCACCGAAGTTTTGTACGCCCTTGAGGGCTGAAAGGTGATGTACAGTTGAGTGCCATAGTCTCAGAACAGATTTGCAAGCAATTGAAAGGTACCTGTATTGCTTGTCCTCGGCACAGTGAAGAAGAAAGGAACGATTGAATGTGTTGGGATGTGTTGGGATGTGATACGTTTGATATGTGCTTCCATGGAGTTGTTATATGTGTAAGATTTAAGATTCGATGGTGTATGCGGACATGTTCGTGTGCTGGACCGTCCACAGGCAATGTGATAGGCAGAGGTACATAGATGAACGACAGGACGACCAGTGTTTGACTCATGTGTGTTGGGTCCATTTCTCTTGTCATTCAGTTTGATATCCAGTACTGTACATTTTTTCTCAGGTCTTTATGTAATGTAATGTGATGACAGGTTCGTGTGAGTTGATGGTATTTTCATATTCCATGCAATGAAATGAAAGGAACCAAAGGGAGTGCAACGCAAAGCAATGCATTAGCAAGTAGTATTGATGGTAAGATTTGTAGGGGGTGGCACAATATGGTCCCAATGCAACTTTTTGGTCAATGCAGTGTCCGATGTAACCCGCTGTGCTGGGTTGTACATTACAGTGCCGTACAACTATACAAGTGTGCCAAACTAGGGCAACTAGGGATTGATCCAAAGCAGTCCTAGGCATGCTGGAGAGCAATAACAGATGCAAAATGGTGTTTTTTCATTCCGGGCATTCTCAGACACCATGCTGGCACATTGACTGATATGCATACAGTATCTGAAAATATTTGAACCCTGAATCTTTGAAACTGAAATGCCTCTAGGCTCTAGCCAAAGTATAGTCTGTGCTACATCACAGAACATGTCGAAGCGAAAAGCAATTCTTTAAAAAGCAACAGAGAGGACGTTAGACTTCCTCTAGAATCGCAAACTTCTTACAATCGTGCGCAGCAGAAGTATGCAAGAGGGCTAGAGGATGTTAGTACTTGCCAACACTCCTCAGGCTTAAACTCTTACCACTACTCTTCCTCTTTCCTCTTTTCAAAGCATTTTGTGCACCAATTGCATCACTCTGTGTTCCTGTATGGGAATGGTCCCTTTAGAAATCTTTACATTCCGCATCAAACAAGCCCAAAATCAAGGCTGTTCTAAGAGTTCGGCTAGTAAAGAGACGACATCCTTCCGGGAAACTTGGAAGTATTTGTTTTATTTTGTTTTCACCATTTTCATGCGACTGACAACTTGTGAATTGCAGAAAAGATGGGCCGTCTCCTTTTTTCTCGTGCAGCAATCCAATGCAAAATACGCAGACAATGTCACTGCTGGACGCGTCAATCTCTGAACATTTGCTACATCAAATGTACATCTACATGAGCCCGGAAAGTTCTTATGAACTTTTTAGCATTGCCAGATGCTCCAATACTTCACAAATGATCTAAGGAAACGTACGAACGTCATATCCAGTATGATTCGATAAAGACCCTACAACCATGTAAATCCATGTAACATGTAGAGCGAGGCTGAAAGCAAGACTCTTGCTGTGCAAAACACGATGCTTCTGAACAAAACCACTGAGAAGACATAGGCAATGCATGTAGATTTGTAAACATGTTAAAACAGATCAGGAAAACAGTTTCGGAACTAGATGTGAGCACCAATCTTGGAAAACAAGAATCCGCTTTTTCCTTTGAGTACCACATCATGTGGAGCTGCGTTTTACATCCTGCTAGTCTATATAGCTTATTTACTCTTGTGGTTTGTGGGCACGATTGTAGTTTATCTCTTGAAGTCTTTAGGTATGTATTTCTTGATGTAAATGGACTATTCTAATCTACTTTGTTTTCTATTTTGTGAAAGTCATGTCTTCTTACAACACATGTGGTGGGACCAATTTGGTTTCCAGTCGCCCTGTTACGTTCCAGAGAAGCTGTGGGGAAAACCTGCTGTTTTACTGTGATCTCACACGGGCTAAGTGCAAACAGTGATTGAGTATTGAGTATTACTCCTTACTCCTAAATGTTTGCACCCATAAGCGCTAGTCATATGCAGTTGGCTTTCCAGTCTCCTGTGAGAGCCAAAGGGCAGGTGAATCTTCTGAATTTTTACAAAGTGAAATCAAATCATTTTTGTGAGTTCTGAGTGCAGACTTTTCAAGGCTTGTGCGCTGGTACAAACACAGCTTCTTCAGTTGGACGAACACACCGAGGCCAAGGATAACAGTGCAATCATTGCAATGGCTCGACAAGTGGCAATGCTTTCGGTCGATATATTGTATTGAACGGTTGGAATTAAAGTGCCTGCCTGTATTCACTGCAGGTTTACCGAGTTTACCAAGTTTACTAAGTTTACTCTTCATTGAATTCATTTATCTTCACTTTACGTGTCGACCAGTAGGATCGTGGGCTGATGTGGAGCTCCCTGCGTTGAATTTTTCGTGCGCTCCCGTTTCCTACAGCCTGTTCCCTTCAAGTTGGCTCCCTGAGCTCTGCAAGAAATCGCAATCTTGAAAGACTTTGGAGCTTTTCAAATCTGTTTGAAATCTTTTGAATCTGTCAAATGCTTTGAACTTCGTTTTGCGTTTCTTGACTACTTGAGCCCGACACTTGCACTTTCGAGACTTTCAAGACCATCAAAGCCACCGTTGCTTGTCTAAATCTAACCTTGTTCCGTGCCTCTTCATGTGTGGCTTGTTCTGAGCTCTTTTCCTTTCTTGGAGGCTCAATCCCAAGAACTCCAGACAAAGCCTGTCACACAACTTTGAGACTTTCTTTTTCTTTTTTAGTGGCCAAGAAAACTGAAGCGAATTTAGTGCATGCGGACTGGGTTTGCCACTTTTTAGTTCTACTGCAATGTCTTGACACATTAGACACGCTGTTGACAGAGATACTGTTAAGAGGCTGGTTTTCCCTCGCAGGTCTTGTCATTCAGAGCTTCTTGTTTTTGATTTGGAAGCAGCTTGCCCTGTTGATCCCACACGGGCTGATTTGGAAATGAGTCTTGTGACTTGCGCATGGACACAGGGCCTTACCCCCTGAATACCCAATTGGCTTCACCAACACTCACATGCCCGTTCGCACACGTAGATGCGAACGCAAACCAACCCACGCGGCCCCCACTCCTGGCCACCTGCCCAAATTCACATCTTGACACAGCTCCCTATCAGGAACACTGGAAAGATTGCTTGTGCCATGGTGTTGAGCCCGTGTTGGTGCTGAATCGAACATGGCAACTTCACCTTGAAACATGGTAAATACTCTTAAACCACAACCAGCAATGAAAGTACTACTTCATGTCAATCCTGCAAGCTGAATTCTTTTGATCCCTTGCCAATTTCCTCAGGGATGGATCCTTTTGATCCTTTTGATCCTTTTGCTCCGGTGCAATGTCTTTAACATGTCTTTCTTACAGGTGTGATCATTGCCCATCCTCCGACACCAAAACTGTTGGTCGTGCCCAGCCAACTGCAGAGGACTAGATTTGTGAATGGATGATGTAAAACAAGTCAGAGAGAAATGTGTAAACAAGTCAGCTTTGACAGACACAGAGTCGTTGAAACCGATTGTTTTGACAGTGCAGTTCAGGAGCAATACTTCCTTGCTTCTCAAGTGGAAGTCGCGCAGTGCTCCTCTTGCGGGCAACAAACGCGCTTTCCACGTGTGAGCCACGGGATCTCATTGTACCAAAGTTTTAGACATCGCAAGGCATTGAGTGATTTCAAGGTCCTTTCCTTTGTCCATGGTGAAACGCTCTTGCAATGCATATTTTGAGGTTACAATGATCCGGCAAAGTTGTTGGAAACCCGCACAGGGCGCTGTGGTGAATGGGCGAATTGCTTTACTTTGCTTTGCCGCTCTCTGGGTTGCTCGGCTTTTTGTTGGTGGTTTAACTTGCAGAGGAGTTGCTTAGCAGATTTCTGTCTTTTACCGGGTTTACCTGCACTCGCTGTAGTCTTGTTGCGTTGCACATTGCAGGTTATGAGGCTCGACATGTTCATGATTGGACAGACCACGTTTGGACCGAATTCTTCTCCGACTCCAAAAAGCGATGGGTTCACGTTGACTCTTGCGAAGCTGCTGTCGACTCACCTTTGATGTATGAGAATCCTGGCTTGCAAAGAATCCTGCAAGGCCTCAGATCGTCACAACCCACCATCAGCGTTTATATACCGCTGGAAAACTATTGCATACTATTGCACACATGATGCCTGATGATACTGACATCAACAAACCTTGCAACTTACAAGTATTTCCAAGATGTATATTCATCATGGCGTATGATCTATAGTTTTATGTATTATGAGTTACGTCAGTAGCTTCATCTTTATCTATGAGCAAGGTCAGTTTCTATTGTAGCTTCAGTTTCTCGCGTCTGCGATGAACACCATCAACTGGAGTGGACAGAGGAGTGAGATGGGCCACGTTCAGCCCATGCGTTGAACGAATTTCTACCATCTGGCAACATCAGAACTTAGTATTGTGCTGGTTGTTCTAAGGTAGGAAAATAGGGCCTCAAAAGCAGCTGAGAGGATGTTTTGACTGACTCAAGCGGATACCTGGCTATTAGGTGACAAGTTGTGCACCGGATTCCTTCATTGACCAAAGGAAATTGGGAAGATATTGATTCTGAAAGTTGAAAAGTGCATGCAGCTGGAACCCATACACAAGATTTCCACAGCACGCCAGTGACATCACGTCATCCTTTCTCCTCTGGGTAGCCTAGTTTAACGGGTGAATTGGCCTCACGTGCCAATTAAAATGAATCCTGCACATAAAGCCTGCGAACGCTACAATTGGATTCGGATTTGTAGTCGTTGTCGTCATTCCTGACCTTTCGCGACTAAAGATCAGAGCTGAAGATCTGAAAGTGCTTGAGTGTAAAATGCACAACCAGCGCAGCGAACCGATAAGAAATCATGAATCATTTCTCTCATTTGTGACACCGAAATAATGTGAATAGTCTAGTATTTTTTTCCTTTGCAAAGTTTTTTTTCAGGCTTGAAACAGCAGATGTTTTGTTCTTGATCTTGGGAAACGTTCAGGAAAGGCTGGGGCAAGAAGCTGACCTACTGCATTGGATTTGCGCGTGATCACGTCGTGGATGTCACGAAAAGATACACCCAGAAGTTCGAGCAGGAAT
>VSDK01021074.1:61044-101047 GCA_009767595.1 Symbiodinium kawagutii
GGAATGCCATGGAATGCCGTTTGCCACTTCGCAAAATCCTTCGTTGATCTTCACCTAAGGATGGTCCCAAAGGCTACATGCAGTATACACACATTAATGATTAGGAAGCTTATTGCAGCCTGTCGGAAGGACACCGTTGGCATTTCATGCCAGGAGCTTCTTCCCCGCAGAAGCGCTTTGAGAGAAGAGGCTTGTGGTTTCAGATGAGGAGCTTTCTCTTCACATCAGATCTGTTTTGACTGCTGAATTCAGGAGCTGAAAAAAGCTTTGGCAGCATTAAGCGAATATGCTGCAGACAGATCATTGGCGCCGTGCCCAATCCCACACCAAATGAAGGAAATGAGTTGCCATTTGAATGCATCCTGAAGGGCATTCTTATTATGCATTCTTCTTATGCATTGTTCAACAGAGTCTTGCTTTTCACAATTTGACAAAGTTGCTCAGGTACACAGCAGAAGTGATCAGCAGCCGTCGCCAACAAATGGAACAGCGAGCATCGGCAGAACAAGCTGAGTTGGAGGTTGGAGGGACACCTTCGAAGCCGGAAGAGGAGGCCTGGCAGGAGATGATTGGTGTCAGTATTTGCTGCTGTTCCCTGCTGCTGTTCCTTCCTGCTGTTCCCTGCTGCTGTTCCCTGCTGCTGTTCCTTGCTGCTGTTCCTTGCTGCTGTTCCCTGCTGCTGTTCCTTCCTGCTGTTCTCTGCTGCTGTTCCTTGCTGCTGTTCCCTGCTGCTGTCCTTCCTGCTGTTCTCTGCTGCTGTTCCTTGCAGCTGTTCCCTGCTGGTCTTCTTGCTGCTGTTCGTTTGTGCTGTTCCTTGCTGCTGTTCCTTGCTGCTGTTCCTTGCTGCTGTTCGTTTGATGCGGTTTGACTGAAATCCCAGTAGCAAAACTTTGGATTCATCACCGTGGAAACAGATGTTGCGCAAGGAATTCTCATTGTGTTTTGCATTAGTGCTGTGGCGCTGCCGTGACAGGGTCGTAGCGATTTCTCCCCAAGCGAATTCCTACAATCAAGTCGTTGGCTGTATTGTTCTCCTTGTTTGTTCACAGGGATTGCCAGCATTCCCCCCAGAAGAAGATGTCCAAAATACCTATTCTACACATGATGTGCCATTGTGTTTTGCAACCTTGGGAGCCCAACATGCACATGGCCGGGCGCGATATTTTTTTAAACTTGGATACGCTTTGTGCCATGCTGTTTTCGGTTAAAAACATGAAGCAGCACATTGATATAGAGGAAATATCGACATGAAAGTTGTCGGAGTCGGTGTGCCATTGGGATTTGGCCTTAAAAAGACATTTTACATCATGTTCAAGTTGATTTGGATCGGTGTGCCATTGGGAAGTTTAGGGCGCAAGGACTTTTGCAAGGACCCGCTTTGCGACGGTGTGCCATGGTGATTTGCTTAAAAAACCGGGAGTTGCAAGGACTTCCGCCTTTGGGAGTGCTTGAAAATTTTATCTTATTCATATCTTATTCATACCTTTTTCATTTACATTGATTTGGTTTGTGTTGATCGCGTTTGCTTGCAGCGAAGCATAGATGCATCCATTCTAACGAACTGATAGTGTGACAAAGATGGCAAATTGCTTTCTATCAACCTGTGCAGAAAAGGGAACCCCCGGCAAAGCCAAGCAATTTGTTTTGGAGACAGCGTCATTTCACTTCGAAGACCGCCCGCGCCGCAACCGTGGAAACAGAGACAGACTCTTCGCTGGGATGTACCTTTAAGGACATGTGTTTTAGAAAAGAAGGCTGCAAGGCAGCACTCCTTTTTGCCCACCTTTGCGCCTCCAACAAGCTTCGCCTCCTCTTGGCAAGGTTGGGCCAGAGCTGCAGTGTCTCTGGTGCTAAGGAAGATATCGCTACTTGGTCAGCTGTGGTGTGCCACGGCGACTTTTGCCTGAAATTCAAAAAAGAAAAACGACCTCCCAAAAAAAGCAAGAACAGAAAAAAAACCAGGGAAAAAGGAAAAAAAGACCAAACGCATGAAGAATTGAATATGAAAGAAAAAGAAGGAGAAAAAAGAAAGGAAGCCAGTGAGTGTATTGTGGCAAAAAAGAAAGGCGACGGTACGGTAGTGTGAGTGTTGGGGGGGACTTAGGGGGTTCTTCTTGCTCGGGCTGCTGCTGCTGCTGCTGCTGCTGCCCTCTGCAGTTGCCTCTAAGTCACTATCTGCGGAGCACTACAAGGACGTTCACTTCCCGCGCAATTTCACAAGCCACCTAGTGGAGGCTCTCGAGGGGTGCGAAACAGAAATTTTCTTGCCATGGCGTGACGCCTTCGCATGCTGTGAGCTTGGCGTCAGCTTTGGCGCCGAAGATGAGGTAGGTCTGACGAATCTTGCCTTTGTCGGTCTGTGGCTTGTCCGTCTCGGCTTCTGTCTCACCCGTCGCGACTTGCTGTTGGTCACCAGTGTCATCCTCGGTCTTTGGGTCCGGACCTCCGCTCTTGATCCTGTCGACCCTCTGTCGTCTCTCCTGTGGGGTACTTGGTGGCTCTTGATGTCCTTTTTTGCAATGTTCGACTCCCACTGTCATGTTGAAATATATTAAGCGCAGTGTTCTTGTCAAAAGGACATTCAAGACCCATGACACTGTTGTAGCTTGGATTTGTCGTAGGTGTATAGCAGTCATAGACTGGTTGCTGCCAAACTGAAACATAGATGGCTCGCTAGAGAATACCGTTGGAAGTACCAGCGGTCAATTCAACTTGCGAGATTCCGTTCTGTGAGAAAAAGAAAGACTTGTCAGCAGTCCATGAACATTGGACTCCAACACCTCACTGTTGTTGACACTCCGGTATGGGGTGCAGCAAGCATGATGGATTTCCAGGGTGGCATGCCCTCTCAGAAGAGAAAAGAGGAAGAAGGGTCATTTGCTCGCGCCCTCCTTCATTTCCTCAGCAAATGGGGGTCAGCTTGCTGAATTTGTTGTCAGCAATGATGCCGAAGTCGTAAGAGATTCATTGAGCTCTGGAAGGATTGTCTTGACAAAGGGGATTCTGACGAAAGAATTTCCCATAGGATTTTGAATGGGCCCCAACAGAAACCTTGAAGTGAATGGAACCAGTCAACTTGGTCCAAACCTCATGGTCTTGGCAGGGCATGAGCTGGAACCAAGCTGATCGGGGAGAATATGAATGGGCTTGGAAACCCTGTTTGAAATCTACCGTCTCCGCATTTCGAGATGTGGAAGGGACCGTGCCTCTAAGCTGGTTGCTTCGCAGAAAGCAAATCAATTTATCAGAGAAGGTAGAGATTGGGAGAGCAACATTGTTGAGATCTCTTGTGAAGAAGGCTTCCGGCAACTCACTACTTGGCCCCAAAAACAATTTTCGAATCAAGAGAGGCGGACAAATTGAGTTTGGGGCCATTTTCAAAATGAGCAACAATCACAGCTCTCTGTGACGGCGCCGTCTACCAAGGTACTTGCTGTTCAATTCCCTGCTGTGGACAGATGTATTGTCCGAATCTGTTGTCCTGAATGTTTTCGTGAAATGATTCTCGCAGGTACCAAAGACGCCCCTCAGCAAGTGATTAAATTCCTTTGCTGGACAAACTCAAACCCAGGTCTCACAGCTGACGGGTGGAAGGTGGGCAATTCATAAGGTAGGTCAAACAATTGAAACTGCGCGCTGAAGTTGCCAATAAGATCATTGAGGTCATTGGCTACCAAGGTGCTTTGCAGTGGTCTGATGAGCCAGGACCAGGAAGGACGTACTGGGTGCCCCGGGCCGAAGATGAAAGCGCTGACAGCTAGGCTCGCAAGTGCCGCTTGCAAGTGCACGCAGGCAAGCTTTGATTTATCGCCAGGGTGGCGGAAACAATTTGGTTGTTGTTCACGATAAAGTCCGAATCTTCGATTGCCTCGGAGCTCCTGCTACTTGGGATGAGGTTGCTGTTCTCAAGCCTCTTCAAAAATTTGCAGTGGACAAGTTGCAGTGCCGTCTCTCGGAAAAAGATTGGTCGAAACATCAGCAGGAGAAGTCGTGGAAGCCCTCAAACCTGATCAAAGACATAATGCTTGTTGGTGTCATGAAATTCAAGATTCTCCCTCCTGGGGCTTGAATATCTTGTTGGCCCCTCCTAAGTCCTAAGCATAGGGAACTTGAAACCGCTTGGGCCCCTGGGCCGAAACCAGCCTTTGGGCGGCCTTGCGCAGGACATCGAAATGGAACAAAGGCGTGTCAGTGCCAGACCTCGGAGTCTTTTCACGCCGAAAGAACAAGGAGAATGTAGTCGTTCACCAACAAATTTGAAGATGATGACAAACAGAACGACGGAGAGACAGCTGCAACTCAGCGTGGCCCTCTTTCCCGAGACGGACGCAGTGGTGGCCCCGGTGAAGCTCAAGCTCCTGAAGCTGACGCGGGCTCTGCTAGTAAAACTTCTGATCCTACGTGTCCCGAACGGGCTGTTGCTCAATTTCAATGGGTTGAGGTTGACCATGGTGGCAACGGGGGCTGTTGCTATCGCAGCTTGGCAGATTGCGATGCCTGGCAGCGAAAATGTGCTGAGCTTAGTTCCACTGAAGCCCCGGGAAGGGGCCAGGCTCAACGTTGCTTCAGAAACACGTCGCTTTCCAAAGGATTTCTGCCTGTCAAAAAGCGCCCAAACAAAAACGCGGGAAGATTGGTTGAAATCAGTTCAAAGACGATCCCCTTTCATTGATGCTCTGCAATTACAAGCTTCACCTCCAAGAACTTGGAGCTCCAAGTGTTGCGTGGAAATTTGCTGAAAGCAGTGGAATTGGTATTTGTAGCCCCAAAGCTGCGCCTTTGGTTGTCTTGCTCCGGGCTAAACATTAATATTTCTTCCGGCTACCTCAAGGTATGCAGGTCTTTGTTATTTGGCCTCGCCAAACCGCTAGCCCTGCTCCTGTTGATTTGTCAGGTCGGGGATAAACAGCCCCCCCACTCAAAACCGTGAGTGAAGCTGCTGCGCCTTCCGCTGGTAGCAGTGCTAGTTCTGGTACGCCTTCGGTTTACGCGTTTCGCGCTTCTCGTACGGAAAAAATGTTGTGAATTTTCCGCCCCGCTAGGAGCAAAGTCCTTAGCTGTAAAACGCCTTCGGTGTACATTTTTGGCGCCGGCAGAACTTCCACCCCAAAAGCTTCCAAAACACGCGCAAAGCCAAACGCTAACAGCTTGACGCTGTGGACCTGTCCTCTCCCAGGTTGTGGCCATAGAATTGAAATTCCTGTTGGGAACAATGCCAGGTTCACGCTCGTTTACACCACATGTAATCGCTGGCGAAAGCGCCGTGCCAAAGAAGAGCGAAAAACGATGTCGAAAATTGGTAGTATTGGTGCCGTCAGCCAAATGGTTGAATTCCCTCGATGATTCCTTCCGAGCAGCGGGTTTGGACTTGTCCTCTGTGCGCTGAAAGGCTGCTTGACATGAACAAAGGCCATTTATTCAAAAGTGTTGCTCATTGTGACCGTGTCAAACATCGTCATTGCGCTGGTTCGGGAGTTAGAGGTGGGACCTCCTCTCCTGCGGCTGGCCCCTTGGAAAACAACGAATACCTCAGAGAATCAACGAGGCCATTGCCGAACTCAATAGGATTCCAAACATGAAATTGTTGCTCTTCGATTTCCTCGCGGGAAAAGAAATCCAACCGCTCGGATGTGTTACGTGTGTAAACCTTGCTTGCGCTGTTCTATGATGCTTTCTTTCTTGGAGCCTTATCGCAGTTATGTGTGTCGCAGTAAAGCTCGATTCCCTGAAGATCATTGTCAAACTTTAAGGTTTTCAATCCCGGTCAGCAAGCCAGTGTTGAATATGTCCGCAAAATGTTGGGTTTGTTTCAAGCTCAGTGGCTATCCCTGCTGCGCTGGCAGCCCTTGCTGCAACGCGAAGTGGGAAAACAATTCATATTGCATGCTGCGATGTACGGTCAGGCGATGGAGCTTGGAGTTTATTTCAGCAATTTGACAAACCAAATCCTGTTCTTGTAAGAAGTTCGTTCCAAAGCGCAAGAGTATGAAACTTTTCATGGAGCCTTTCAACGCAGAGGTTTCAATAGTTTTTATGGACCTGGATAGATGTATCTCGACAGATGGAGACAAACGCATGCCAGTGGGGGAGTTTTGATTTTGGTTGACAACACATTGCCAACTATTGCTTGTTTTGAGAAAACAGGAGAAACCGCTCAAGTGTTGGCAGTCAAAATCGAAAATTGGTTGCTTGGCAGCTTCGATGCTCCTCCCCGTGACGACCATGGCTGGCTCTCCTCAACTTAAAGTCGGTCGCCCTATCCAAGAAATTTTCGTTGAATTGAGTGAACCTGAGGATTTGACATGGTTTTTTGCTGGTGATGCCAATGGAGAACCTGCTGAAAGTACCATCTTAGAAACCTTGCGCTCATTGGGTGGAGATGACCTTGGCGTCAGTGCTCCACTGCGCTGGCAAGGAAAACGAGAGCTGGGCCGGGGTGTTTCCAACATTCATGGGTTGGATGTGCCGGTCAAAAAAAACGTTCGCATTCTCAGATCACATTCCCTTGCTTTTGACCCTGCCTATCAATGAGATCACCTTGGAAGTGCAATATCTCGCGTGGGGTCCTTGCTGGGTCAAGCTCCCTCGATGCCTCGCAACGAACGGGCTACGTGTGTTGGTGACAGTTGGAACAGTGGTAGGTCTGATGGCAAGGACTTTATTCACAGTCCCTCAATCAAGGATATTGACGTGCAAGCTGAGCGGTTAAGGTTCCTCAAGCTTGTGGATCAGCTTTTTCGTCATGCTTTCCACCGCGTTCAGAAATTTCGCTGGAGCCTGAGGTCCGTTCTTTTGCTCGGCAGCGCTTGCGGCAAAAAGGTATTACAGGTGGAGAGCCTGAAAAACGTTGTTTCCCTATCAATGCCAAGGGAGACTTCCATCTCGCCAAGCTGAGGAAAAGAGCGGCTCGATTTTTATGGGTTTGAAAAAAGCTTCAAAAAACAGAACAAGAACATTGAACCTGCGCAGAATGTGCAGATTGAAGCAGAGATTCCGGCTTTGGGCCGAAAATTCGTCTTCCAGCCCAAGATCTTTGTCTTCGCGGTAATGTTTGCCATGCTTTGAACAGCAGTAAGAAACATTTCGAAGTGAAGAAAGAAGATTTCGGAAGCAGAGGCTTCAGGATGGGCGTGAACGCATCGACGCAGGCCTGATCGAAGCTTGTAAGCCGATGGCTTCGCGCTCGTGAAAGTCTTGGGCCAGCCACGCTCGATCAACAAGGTCAACCTCTTCGGAACGGTGCCGCAGTTCGCCACGCCCAGGGTCTGGGCTGATGTCCAGCAACAAACCCCAGCAGAGGATGAGGTTACAGCGCATCTCTTGAATGACACCGTCGCGCCTCCTAAACTGGACTTCTCCGATCGCTAATGAAATTTGGAAACAGGCCACCTCTGCAAAAGGGGCTCCTGGCGCTGATGGTTGGTACGGCCATGAGTTGGCCAGTCTGCTTTTGGAATGCTGGCCGTCTGCCGCATTCTGTTTTGGGGGCTAGCGTGCAGCAGCGGATCAAAGCCTGCGCTGCTCCCATTACAGAATTTTTGCGTGGAAAAGAAATATTGTGCTATTCTCAATTTCGCCAAATGCTTTGATTGCGTTCGGGTTCCTAGTACAGTTGCTATGTGTCGTCGCTCCGTGGTGTAATTTCGACCACTTTACATCCAGTACTCCGTGGAGACCCCAAGGAATGGGCATGCCGCGAAGAGATCCTCTGGGTCCCTTGATCGCAGCCCTATGGCTCAGCTGCGCTCAAAGACGAATTGAATCTCAACAACCAGATTTCACTGGCGAGACTTCAATCTATATTGATGATTGCGCTTTCATTGCTGGAAGTGCCCAACAATTTGCTGATCGAACACAATTTTGGAAAGATTGGCGTTCGCAGGCTGGGCTCATTGAGTTTTTTTAAAGCTCAAGCTACTGCTCGGCGGAAGCGTGCTATGGCAGCTATGCTAGCCAGTTGTCAGGAAGAGATCATTTGCGAAGACGTCGCTTTCCTGGGAGTTGCCCCGCGGTCTTTGCCGCGTGGCCATTCTCTTAAAGAAGCGTTTAAGTTTGTCGCCCTTGCTTCAGCTGAATGCCGCCAAGTTCGCAAGCTATGCCAGGTTGTTTGCTCTCGGCTGTGTCAGATACGGTTGGTTGGCGCGCCGCCCTGCCATCACTGAGACCAACAAGTTGGAGCGTTGCGAAAACGGGCGACAAGATCAACAAAATGGCAAGCGAGTGGATTCGATGCTTCCTTTACGGCGCAAAAAATCACTTGGGCTGCATGGCTGCCTGTGGTTTGGTCAAGATCATCTTTGAATCGTGATGCTGGCTCGCCAGTGGCCTCTCTTAGAGAATGGATGGCGCATCATCAGTGGACAGAGACAGGTCGCTGGTACTGGAAAAAAGAAATGCTCAGAGTTAACTTGTCCGACATTACAGCTGACATTGACGGCGTTTTGCGCCAAGTCCGTTCTGGTTGGGGATTGTCTTGTTTTGATACTTTCTTGCGCAGCAAAAGGCACGAAATCCAACATGTTAAAAATACCACCCCATCTGAACTTTTTCAAGTTGATTGGCAAGGTCTCAGGACCCGTCAGGACCGTTGCTGACTGTTCCAGCTGTGAGGGCCGTGATCAGTGGAGCAACAGTAAGCTATGCGTGGCGAGGAGAACGATCCCCATGGTGCCATGGCGCAGGACATTGGATTCACTTAGCTTGGCGCTGCCCGGCGTCGCCACTTGCTTCAGTTCGACCACAGCATGTCACGACTGCTGTGGAAAGGAGGTTCGGTTGGGCCCCTCGGACCAGCGCAGCGAAATATAAAGGTCAGATACAATTTTCCATTTGGGAACAACGAGGTCTCCATTGCTTTTCAGGCGGCGGCAATGGTAGCGCTGGCGCTGATGCTGGCGGGGCTGCGCGCAGCTCATGCTAGCTGACTGCGCGACATACATATTGCGCCTACCCGGGGGCGCTGCATCTACAAAGGCTATTACTTGCGAATGTAAGCGCGGGTGTTTTGCAAAAGGATCCTGCGAGACCGCAGGTCATAGTTCTCTTTGTAAAACCTTCTTCACCGGGAGGTACGGGATGTACACTTTCCAGATTATGAAGCTTGCAAAACAAGCCTGGGAGGGAGAAGGATATAGATGAGAGAGAGCGAGAGAGAAGAGAAGAGAACAGAACACAACAGAACAGACCAGAGATACGAAGCAGCAGTGGTCAAAGGAATATGCTGTCCGAGGAGAGTGCTTGAAAACCTCTCAAATTACATGTGTGGGGAAGGAGGGGACTCTCGCAGTTCTTGTTTTGGTGACGTTTTAAAAACACGAATGCGAAAATGATTTTTTCAATATTTTGTTAAAACACGTTCTTTGCGTGAAAAACTTTGCCAAGTGTGCCTGTTTTTTTGCCTTCGTTCCGGCCATTTTGGGCGATTGTTCGTTTTCGATACGGGTGCGACGTAAGCAGTTATATACTCCAGTGATTTTTCAAGACAAGGATCAAAATGTCTGGAAAGACACAACGTATTTTTTAAAACAAACTTTTGATGTATTCCATTTCGTCACGAGTGAGCAATCCAAATCGAAAGTTGAACGCCAAAGTTGCAATTTCGAGCGCTGGACTGCTCAGTGGAAACCGTTCGTTCTTCAGAACCTGAGACAGAAAGTGTTCTAGCTAGAGATCGTTTTAGTTGAAATTGTTTGGCCGTAGGAAATTGACAGGGAAAATTTTCCAGCCAGAGACTGTTCCAATGGAAATTGTTTGGTCACCAAGACGTGCCAGAGAAAATGTTCCAGCCAGAGACCATTTCAGTGGAAAGCGTTTAGTCGTCAAGACGTGCCAGAGAAAATGTTCCAGCCAGAGCCCGTTTTCGTGGAAACCGTTTGGTCGTCAAGATGTAGAAAATGTTCCGGTTAGAGATTGTTTTAATGAACACCGTTTGGTCGTTCAAACGTGCCAGAAAATTTCGTTTCAGCTGGAGAATTGTTTGGTCGTCAAGACATGTCAAGGAAAATGTTCTAGCTAGAGACCTTTTTCCTGGACCTGAGGCCATTTTCGAAAATATGAAAAAACAAAAAAGTCGAGAGCAAAGAAAAGACCCTCCCTCAGATTTTGGTATTGCCTGCCAACAGATGAGCTTGGCCCATTGTCCAATCAATCATAAAACGTTGTTTTACCTTTGGTGCGGGTGGCTTTGGTGAAAGTCTCGAAGAACCCCTTGAGCAGTTATGCACTCGTATTCTGAATTTTCTGAACTGTTTAACAGGTTTCAACCGATTTCAACAAATTTCAACGATTTCTGTGCTTCTGATTTCTTCATGTTGAAGGTGGGACGTACAAGTGGAGACGCAGCATGGCGAGAGCAGCGAGGAGAGCTTGGTGCAAATGAAGAGGCGAAACAAAAGGTGCCGGGAGACTCGTTCAGGACCCATGTGAATTTCAAATTAAAGGGGTTCATAGGACGCATACGGACGCATTTTGAGTGGCATTAAGATGCATTGAGGACGATAAAATTCCCAGCAGAGGTAATTTTCTTATTTTTGAGTGTCTTCGATCCTTGTATCATTGCTCCTTTCAACATGCAACAGGCTAGGCCTAGGTTTGAGGCTGTGGACTGGCAACAACTCTGCAGTCTCATCATCCATCATCCTAATGATGCACGAATTAAGAGAAACATTTAGTCAGCAACATGTCAGCTGAAGGATGAAGGTCAAGGAAGAAAGGGTACTGCCAGGGCTTCAAGCTTCACGCAACGTCAAAGCTGTTGACATGCCAGGCCTTGGAATGCAGTGAGAGGGGCTTGGACGGTGCCAGAGTCTAAGTCAGATCCCTTTTCGCCCAGCTGATTCAAATCATTTTCAAATGCATTGAGACAGACTTTGAAAGCCACGCAATGAATACATAGTGCAGATGTTCCTTAGATGTTCTTATGACATTCGCAAATATAGATTTCATCTGAGATAAGATGAGATAAGTATACAGGTTTACAGTGAACAGAACTCTGAAGTGCACAACTAAGGGTACAAAAACTGAAGCTCCAAGAGATGCAGGCACAGAATCTTTGAAACTCAAGCAAACGTGAAAGAAAGATGAAGGAAAGTCTTAAGAAGAAATACATTGATTTCACATTGCGCAATTGGGTCAAAAGGATAGCCTCATCGGACTTCATCGCCTCCATTTGTGCAGGATCCAGTGAAGATGCACAAGCAATGATCCGCGCAAGGCCCGGAGTCCTAACTTAGAAAGAGCACAACTTGTTGAAACTCGAACTGATACCTAAGACTCCTTAGCGTTGAGATTTGTTGTGATGCTCGTGAGACTTGGTGTTTCCTCCGAGTGGCTCTTTGTGTATGCAAAAGTGCTTGAGTGCTAAGGGTGGCCAAGTTGATGGCGACTGGACTCACGGCAAATGAGGCTTTGCTGAAGGCCTCTTTGCAAAGACTTGAAGCTTTCATTGGAAGACTTCCAGTCTACCCAAGTTCCAACAAGACTGGAAGACTGTAGCTTTGAAGCTGTGCGCAGTCCTTGTGAACGCAGGTTTTGGCGGATGCCAAGAAGAAGTGATGGGCGTGACCTACCCACTACGGGGGCTTACGTTGATGCTCCCCGCAAAAAGAGGTTCGAGTAAAGCAAGCAACCAGTCTATACACAATCCAATGATTTCCTTTCATTGTGGCTAAGCATGAACCAATACATCTCTGCTAGATCTCGCCAACCTTTTTGATCAAACCTTCTTTACCCAGGAGCGTCTTGAACGAGACAACTGTAGGTGACTGCTAAAACATGGCCTCTCAGTCCCGTGTGTTGCCTGCTTTGCTGGCGGCTGCCTGCTGTGCTGCGCTCTTGCGTAGCTTCTGGGCATCCAGTGAAGAGACCTTCGTGACACCCCAGCAGAGTGTGCACTTGGGCTGCAAGGCTTTGTCAAACGGAGCTTTGGCAGCTGGTGCTGTGCCAGCCATTGTGAACACTGTCCCTGCTCGTCCTGGCGTGCCAGCCCACTTCAAGGTGACTCTGGAGACTCCTGATGGCACGCAGTCCTTCGAATGCCCTGAGGATGTGTACATCTTGGATCAGGCGGAAGAAGAAGGCTTGGAGTTGCCATACTCCTGCCGAGCTGGCTCTTGCTCCAGCTGCGCTGGTAAGGTGCTGGAGGGCAGCATTGATCAGAGCGACCAGGCTTTCTTGGATGATGACCAGATGGGCGATGGATTCTGCCTCACTTGTGTGACCTATGCCACCTCAGATGTGACTATCAAGACTCACTGTGAGGATGAACTTTGAGCAAGTAGCCCTGTACAGCACCCAGCTTGACAATTTTCTTGAGGGTTTTCACCTAGTACTGCTGGCCTAACGCCAAGAGCCAGACTCACGGTCTAGATCTTTCCGTTCACAAGGCAAGACAACAGTGATAAAGGCTGCAGACAGTTCTTGTACGAGGGGTGATCATTCTTGTGAGTGACTTCAGGATTGTTTTTTTGTAATTCATAGCAATAGTTGATGCGTTGATGATTCCATTTGAGACAAAGAGAGGACAGGTAGCTGAGCACCTAAGAACTTCAAGTAGGGCGCAAATCTATTTGCAATTGATGCTGGTGGCATATGATACAAGTGGCTCCTCAACGGACCTTGGAAAGCTGTTCGGCTGAAAGGTACATCAGGCGCAGTAGCTTAGGACATCTTGACAAACATGGCTTCTCAGTCCCGTGTGTTGCCTGCTTTGCTGGCGGCTGCCTGCTGTGCTGCGCTCTTGCGTAGCTTCTGGGCATCCAGTGAAGAGACCTTCGTGACATCCCAGCAGAGTGTGCACTTGGGCTGCAAGGCTTTGTCAAACGGAGCTTTGGCAGCTGGTGCTGTGCCAGCCATTGTGAACACTGTCCCTGCTCGTCCTGGCGTGCCAGCCCACTTCAAGGTGACTCTGGAGACTCCTGATGGCACGCAGTCCTTCGAATGCCCTGAGGATGTGTACATCTTGGATCAGGCTGAAGAAGAAGGCTTGGAGTTGCCATACTCCTGCCGAGCTGGCTCTTGCTCCAGCTGCGCTGGTAAGGTGCTGGAGGGCAGCATTGATCAGAGCGACCAGGCTTTCTTGGATGATGACCAGATGGGCGATGGATTCTGCCTCACTTGTGTGACCTATGCCACCTCAGATGTGACTATCAAGACTCACTGTGAGGATGAACTTTGAGCAAGTAGCCCTGTACAGCACCCAGCTTGACAATTTTCTTGAGGGTTTTCACCTAGTACTGCTGGCCTAACGCCAAGAGCCAGACTCACGGTCTAGATCTTTCCGTTCACAAGGCAAGACAACAGTGATAAAGGCTGCAGACAGTTCTTGTACGAGGGGTGATCATTCTTGTGAGTGACTTCAGGATTGTTTTTTTGTAATTCATAGCAATAGTTGATGCGTTGATGATTCCATTTGAGACAAAGAGAGGACAGGTAGCTGAGCACCTAAGAACTTCAAGTAGGGCGCAAATCTATTTGCAATTGATGCTGGTGGCATATGATACAAGTGGCTCCTCAACGGACCTTGGAAAGCTGTTCGGCTGAAAGGTACATCAGGCGCAGTAGCTTAGGACATCTTGACAAACATGGCTTCTCAGTCCCGTGTGTTGCCTGCTTTGCTGGCGGCTGCCTGCTGTGCTGCGCTCTTGCGTAGCTTCTGGGCATCCAGTGAAGAGACCTTCGTGACACCCCAGCAGAGTGTGCACTTGGGCTGCAAGGCTTTGTCAAACGGAGCTTTGGCAGCTGGTGCTGTGCCAGCCATTGTGAACACTGTCCCTGCTCGTCCTGGCGTGCCAGCCCACTTCAAGGTGACTCTGGAGACTCCTGATGGCACGCAGTCCTTCGAATGCCCTGAGGATGTGTACATCTTGGATCAGGCTGAAGAAGAAGGCTTGGAGTTGCCATACTCCTGCCGAGCTGGCTCTTGCTCCAGCTGCGCTGGTAAGGTGCTGGAGGGCAGCATTGATCAGAGCGACCAGGCTTTCTTGGATGATGACCAGATGGGCGATGGATTCTGCCTCACTTGTGTGACCTATGCCACCTCAGATGTGACTATCAAGACTCACTGTGAGGATGAACTTTGAGCAAGTAGCCCTGTACAGCACCCAGCTTGACAATTTTCTTGAGGGTTTTCACCTAGTACTGCTGGCCTAATGCCAAGAGCCAGACTCACGGTCTAGATCTTTCCGTTCACAAGGCGAGACAAAAGTCGTAAAGACTGCAGACAGTGTTTCTACGAGCGGTGATCCTTGTTTTGTGACTTTAAGAGTGTAAAAGGCAGCAAGGTGATTTGTTGATTCCACAATGTCGAGACAGCGACTGAGAAAGAGAGAGAGATGTGCTTGCTTGCTTGTATTTTGGAAGTTCTTTTGAATCCATTATGACATGGATATTTTTTTCAGAGCATCCATTGTTCCATGTAGAATCCAGTGTATAGCTGCAAAACATGTATCACGTTTTGATTGTTTTTGAGTTTTTCGATGTTCGCTTTTCAGAGCACTTCCTTCTCTGTCCAACACAAGTGCTTCCCTGTCGCAATTCCACAGGTTGCAGCAAAGAATATCAAAGAATGATAAAGAGTGAACTAGTTGGTGATCGGCGGAAATTTCACAACCTGCTTGTTCCCAAGCATTTTACGCTACACGCGTGTAGAAACCCACGTCGTATTTTCAACATGTCTAATCATGGACGTCTTTGCCGCACCCGTCTGTTGATGGTGATCATGCGGACTTCGGTGATTTTATCCTGGTTTGCACACCATGTTCTGCGCATTGACTTTGTGACGTGCAGTAAGTGCAGTATATGAATGTTATAAAGCAAGGAGATGTCAGTCTTTTAAGTGGTTGAAGGAGGCCCTCGTGGTACATTTTTTTGTTGACCAAGTTTGGACAATTTCGGCAAAACAAGCATTTGATACTAGCATTCTTTTGACAAACATTTGGAACGCATTGACATTGCAGAGACCCCATGCCCAACGTAGTATCAACATCCCGTGCACATGTACTTGAACGTTAACATGGTACCCCGCCCCATCCCCAACGTAGCATCAACATCAAGTGCATATGTACCTGAACGTTCACATCACACCCACCCCACCCCATCCCCATTGTAGCATCAACATCCTGTGTACATGTACATGAACGTTAACATCCCACCCTCACCCCATCCCCAACGTAGCATCAACATCCGGTGCACATGTACATGAACGTTCACATCCCACCCCATCCCCCACGTAACATCAACATCCCATGCACATGTCCATGAACGTTCACATCCCACCCCATCCCCCACGTAACATCAACATCCCATGCACATGTCCATGAACGTTCACATCCCACCCCATCCCCCACGTAACATCAACATCCCATGCACATGTCCATGAACGTTCACATCCCACCCCACCCCATCGCGAACGTAACACCAACATCCTGTGCACATGTACATGAAAGTTAACACCCCACCCCGCCCCACCCCATGACACCCAGAGTGTAGGAAACACTGTGGGTTTCTGTGCGCGTGTAAGGTTTTGGTGATGGGGTTTGACTGATTTGAACGAGAGTCCCGATCTCTCTCACTCTCTCTCTCTCTCTCTTTTTTGCATTCTCCTTGGGATGCCACCATCGTCTTCTTGTGTGGTCTTCCACATCAATTTTGCAACCCACCTTGCGGGAACTATGTTGTTTGGAATATTTTGGACAAGTTCTTCCGATAAGCAAGCGCTTTTGGACCTCAAGCCATATTGAAGTTTGGTGGTTAGGATATGTAGGCAACGGCAGGAACTATCAAATTTGCAAGTGGCATGAAAATCCGATTGTTTTCTCAAGCAGTTGTATGTTTGTTCGTGTCCGCCACTAATTCTAAACAAGACATTCAATATAATTCGCAGAATGACAGGTTTTCAACACATGTTTGTGGCCAGAATCTACCAATGGTGAGCTACAAAAGCTATGTAAAGCTGTAAATTTTAGTCACAAGCTTCTGACTTTCTACAATTTGAATCATGCAACTCTAACAGCAGCATTTTTTGTTTGAAGACGTTTTTGGCATAGTTTCTTTGCATTTTTCCAAAAAAGTGATGTGTCTTGAGCGTCAAATCATGCCTTGATAGCTTTTGCAGAAGTGGTCCTTGAGATGAACCCCTTGAAACAATGTGTTTCACACAAGTAGGCTTCTGGACCAATTTTGCACACTGGAAAAATATGTACATGTATGTACATGCATATACGCACATACCTTGACATATGTGTATATCTAAATACATATGCATTGTATATTTGTATTGTGTGGTATTTCAGGAGAGAGTTTCAGGACGAGATGAGCTGGCCGATGAGATCTCTGTGAAATGGTTTCATTCAACCGCGAGCTATCGGACAAGTTCTTCGTCAACAGCCATTCTCAGATAGTACAAACTTTCCAAAACTATGGAAGGGACACAAGAGGAAGTGGTCTGTGACATGAACTGCCGAACTGCTCGAAAAATCCAGAAGGGTGATATATCGCCTCAAAATGTCAGAAAAAACAGCCTTGAGCGATGTTTTCGCACAATCATGTCTTGTTTCATGTCAAGGATGTGAGGTCAGGTGGCATTGTCTATTTCACTTGTGCATAAAGGTGCTGGCATACGTATATACACTCATGCTGTAGCTCTTGCTAAGACCTGCGTATGTTGGCGTCAAATATGTAAGATGAGGATAGATGAGGTTCAGGTACTTTCCGGGAGATGCAAGTCAGGTACAGTCTGTTCTTTGAGGTGAAATGCAGGTACGCTTCGGGCTCATGCATCCAGCTTTGGAAAATTTGCCAAAGCCGAGGTTTTGTACAGTGGATGAACAACAGTTTGCAAAAGGTTATTATGACACACCAATAGCAAAGGTTCAAAGTTCCCAGGTCTAGCAATTCCAATCTCCCCTTACCATGGGTTCCTAAATTTTGGGATTGCAGGTCAGCCAAGGTTTTCGGAACGATGGATTCTCAGGTTCTCCTACGTCCATTCCCAAGGATAAAGGATCTGCAGTTGGCGACCTTCTGCCTTGCTTGAATGCCCTGCACAAATATACGATATGTGTAAAGTATGCGTACTGAGTTTGTCAATGGACAAGTTCTGACTGAGCCCTAATCTGTTCTCTATTGAAGGCACTGATGCCAAGCTGCCTTTGAGCATACACACACACACACCTTTCAAATAAATCAAAATTGGCTTCATTAGGTCATTGGGCTGACCTGTGTACAGGTCTTCCAAGTCGGCATGTACCTTCGCTGATTGTTTCTTACGCTCAAAGCATGGCAGCAGCCCGTGTGAGATTGATAATTTTTCATATTTAGAAAGACGGAAAGACTTGTTTCGCTTTCGTTGGATTTTCAGGGTATTTCTTAGGATGCAAGGTGTGGTTTGTAGAAGGTTTCTATCACAACACCAATATGCGCCTTTTTGGGGATGCCCGGCTCAAATCTCAGCCAGCCAATTTGGTGCACAAAGCGCCGGGGGCTCAGTTGGAAAAATTGATCTGCACTTTCCGGAACCATTTGTCTAATCCTTTTTGCTTCCAATGCAGTGGAAACAAGAACCTCTGCTTTCATGCAGAGGGTGCAAAAACTTCCGTTTGAAGTGGATCAGATGCACAGCACTGACTTTCACTGCAGGAACTGCGTACTGTCACGTGCTCGGAGTTGTCCTGGTCTCATTGGATTTGGATTTGGAGCCTTTGTGTTTGAGAAATCCCTGAGGTCGACAGCTCCAAGGCACAGGATCCAAACTTCTGCATCGAAGCCTTACGCCACCGCTCCATAGGCTCGTGCTTCTCGTGCACCTGGTGAGGTGCAGATGGTGCGAAGCAAAGATATCGCCCAGCAGGAGTTTGAGTATTTTCACATGGTGAGTATTTTCAGAACAAGACATTTGCAACAAACATGGTACCGGAAAATGTTCGCTCGTTTCAATTTGTTTCCCCATCTGTACATATTGTTGCTGCAGGATTGCAGGACCTGTTCAGCGCATTCTTTGCCTGTGAGTTCACAGAGGCTTGCATTTCATGGGTCTGCACCAGAGAAAATAGACAAATCAGAGCATGGTTGATAGTAACTCAAAACACAAGGCAAACAGGCTGTTCTGATAAAGCAGAATAAAGGAGAGAGCAACAGCAACTACACATGGACCCAACGGAAGTGGAGGGAAAGGCACAAGAGTCAACAACATGAGGAATAGTGAACCATCCACCTCTTGAAACATGCATTACAATTATTCAATACATGATCAGAACACAAAAACACAGTAAAGCAGTAGGCCTTGCCCTCTCTTTATGGGAATGGGTTCAAACAGCGTTATATTGAAACCTTTAATGCTTGACATACACAAGACAGAAATAAACCGGCATTGAAATTTGTGGGAACCCCAGGAAAGACTACAACAGTAGAGTTTCTTACCCTCGGCCAAAACCATGGAAGATACCACACCATCCTATGACCAAAAAAAGTTGGTCGGAACAATTTTTCTTGGTCATTACATTGGATGGACCAGGTATTCTTTGTGTATGGTACTTGATCTTCTTTCTTCAGCCCGAGCTTACAGTCTGGCTAGTGGAATCTCAACCAAATACAATAGCGCTCTTCGCTCAGAAATACAGAGAGTGGCATTTCACCTCCTAGGAGCAAACGTCTTCTGGTTTGTATTTTGCTGGGGGAATTGGCTATACATGTGCCACTACTATTCTGACACGCGGACAAAAGAAGACTTGTTGATGACCCAGGTGGAACGTCTAACGCTTTTGCTGATCCTGTGGCTGATCAAAGTTTTCACGATGCATTACATTTAATTGAATGAACTTCCATCCCGACTGGGCGTCCGGGACCTGGATGCATAGATTTTGCTTTCGCATCTTTCGCTTTGTCTTGATCTCAGGTTTTCTCAGGCTGCCTAAAAACGGCCGCCAGAGACAGCAGAGCTGCTAAGCAACAAGCTACTAAGCAGCTTGCTGTGTATCGAACAGTCAAAAGCGCCTTGGACGGCCTGTCCGAGGCACCTGGTGCGGCCGGTCGGGTTCTTGGTTTGAGGATATCACTAGGAAGCGGTTGAGTCTTTGCGACTTGTGTTTTGGACAGCCACCGAGAGACGCATCAGGGGCTTCAATACTGATAGTCTCGTTGTGTTTACCCGGGGAACACATTGGAACTTGTCCATGATGCCGAGGTCCATGTGTGCGATGCCTGTCCAGTGCCAAGCATTGGTGAGCCTTCGTCGCCTCTATGGCGTGGATGGCTGGATGACAATCGGATGGCAAGCAGAAAGAGGTAGCTGGGACTGCTCATGGGCGATGTTGGTGGCCAGGTATGATTCATGGTGCTTGACATGGATCTTTCTCAGGTTGAGTTTATATAAGCCATTTTAACCATCAACCATGATATCCATTATCATAGTTGGGTTTCTGAACAAGCATTTCTTGAAGAGGCGAAAGGGATGGAAAGGGCATGCTGGTCAACTACAACACTTTGTCTTTGACCATGGTCGCTATCACATCGTTATCGCTAATGATCAGCATTTCAGAGTCGCGGATGAGCCTAGGGAGTTCCAAAGGCAAATGGCAACATGGCAACCAGACATGCCACATCCTGGGGATGGCCAGGCTGACCGGAGGGTAACCATCACCAGTATCAATGATGATTATCAACCACGATTCAGCACTTGAGTGATATTCGTTAGTTTCAAAACTTTTGAAAGTCTAATTTCTCCCTTTCAACCATATTTTGCGGTTGGCACATGCAGCTGGGCGACCGTAGCGATGCCAGCAACCAGGCATGGCGACAAGCCCTTGTACCTCATGTTGCTCGGCTAAGCTGTATGATGTTTCGGATTTGTGTGTGCGACTCACCTGCGCAGTGGTGGCAGTGGCATGTTAAGCCGCAGGGGGAAGAAATGAGAATCTGTGTATTGGCCAACTTCTATTGGATGAACCGAATCCATTGTTTGGTAGCTGGGATGCCCATGATGGGACCAGCAGCCGGGAGTGCATTCGAAGGGTGCCCTCTGGTTGTTCAACCTGGCAAAATCGTGGATGCCAATTCCAGGTGAATCTTCCAGGTAAAGTCAAGTTTGGTGTTAGGGCTGTTGGGTAATATACATTGCTACGTTACATACATATCATATCCTTATTTGTTCTCAAAACGCTATGGTAAATGTACCAAGAGTTTTCAATCCATGAATGGATTTGCCTGAAATGTTGATGATCCGCCACAAGTTTCCGATAGGGACGATCATCAGAGAAGGAATGAGGTTTCGGGATGATGTGTGTTCCAATGATGATTCAGCTGAGAATACGAACGATAGGATAATGATGGCAATGTAGTAGTGAAGATAGTAGTGCTAATGCCAACAATGCTAGTAACAATCATTCGTATAGATAACCAGTGGCAATGACAATGTCATAGCAATATAGAAGCTGCTGATGGGTAAACATTATCAATTGTGATTGAAGCTACTGATGAGTGAGAATCAGAGGAAGTTTGGGAGCATACGTCCGAGTTACCGACCCATGGAATCTGTGAAAGCAGGGAGTCAAGTGCCAAGCAGTAGTCAGCTAGTCAAGTAGGTAGTCCGCTGGCCGAGTCAGATTATCTAGTCAAGTAGGTAGTCAATCAGGAGTCAGCTAGTCAAGTGGCTAGGCCAGTCTCTGGTGGCTTCAACGAGCGATGCGTTGACAAGACGTCAACCATCATTCGCATTTCCTTTTCCAAACCCAGTGAAGGAATTCTCTCACAAAATCCTCCTTTTGAAGTGGTTGACAGTTGCGAGCCAGGGCATCTAGTGCATGGTGATCCGTTCTTCATCAAGGCGTTGACGACGACCAAAAACCAGTGATAGTTTGGTTGGTTAGACCACCCTGGGGGTGATGTGTGACATGCGTGGCCGAGGGTTGCTGCTATTTAGTAGTTTGGCCGTTTGGGGGGATCCTTGTTCGCAGGTCTTGTTGGTTGTATTTATTTGGCTATCAACCCAACATAAGTAGCCATCATCTAGCCGCCCTAGCCATCATGAACCATCTGATCTGCACTCTTGATCACTAGCATTCTTTGCGTTATCAGATGTTATCAGCCACCACGAACCATGATCAGCCATTTTTACCCGCTCTCAACCACCATAGTTTGTGAGCAATGAAGCTTACGATCATTTACCATTGTTGAATTGATTATCTAACTATCATTTGAAGCATGCGAGTAACCAATGGAAGCGAGTAACCAATGGAAGCGCACAGGATGTGAGTCTCTACAAGCAGAATCTGAAGAAGAAGCAGTCACCTTTGCGCTTGAATGAATTGAAGGTGCGGAACCTGCAGAAAGCCAAGAAACCATGGAGGATAATGGTCATTGATGATGGCTATGGTGCTTAATGATGCTTGGAAATGTTGGCAATGATGGATGTTCCAAATGATGGCTATTGGTTGGTATATGGCTCGTTCGTACCCCTTTTCTTTCGAAAAATGAACCCGAATACTCGTTGCTGGTTAAATGGGCCCATCGACCAGGGAAAAATGTTGGAATTTCACCATTTCCAAACCGACTATTACATTTATTACCACCTACGACGCAATATCACATCCCTACCGATGGTTCAGGTTCGTGCTGCTTGCGGCTACAAATTGAGTGATAAGTGATAAGGATTAAATTATATGATATATATATATGCCTCACTCATGTTGGCCATGTTCTCGCAGCACGTCTTAGGTTCAATGCCCCTACTCAGGATTTTAACTTGTTGCCATCGTCGCAATCCTGAGAGGCCGCTTGAGCCTTCGTCTGACTCTGAGGAGTCAACTGCCTCGAACGAGGTGCCTGTGAGTGGGGCCGATCCTCGTGCCAGCTCTTCGACTGAGGAGCCACAGCAGCAGCGGTTCGTTGTCGAGCGAACCACCTGCCGCTGCATTGGGACACCTGGCCTGACTCCGGAAGAAGCCGGGGTGACTTTGTCTGAGGTCCGGTGGTATAGCGTGTGGTACATCCCTGGGCGTCACTATTCCGAGGTTGCTGGCATTCACTGGGGCTTTTGGCTTGCTGCCTACTCTGGTGTGCAGGGGCTCAACCAGGACAAGTTCCCTGGTATCCGCTGGAAAAGGTTTGCTACAAAGGAGCAAGCGCAAGTGGGATTCCGTGCAGAGGCAGCTCGTTACGGGCTCTCTGCTCACTGTGCTGAGAGGCTCTTTGGGTGGACCGTTGAGGACAAGGAAGAGCAGGAAGAAGATTGAGCGCAGGATGTCGCTCAGGCCAGGACAGAAAGGCATCCTTGAACTTGGGAGTGCCTTTGAGGATCCAAAATGCCGCGAAGCTGTGATTGTCACCGTGGAGGGAAAGTGGCTTCGCACCCTGGTCAAATGTTCAGCCGAGGAAATCTCTGCAACAGGCCTCACTTCAGTGGAGCACGAGAACAACACCTTCTGCGTAGTGGAAGTGGAGGTGCGCCACCTGAAGTTGGGAACAGAGCAGGACTATGTGAAGTTGGAGGCCGATCCAAAGGCTCTAGTCAAGCTCGGCAAGGCAGTGCTGGAGTCGGGAGAGGAGGACCTTCAATTTGCCTCGGCAGCAGAGGCCGAGGTGCAGCAGCAGGTCAAAGCCAGGAAGAAGAAGATCCAAGAAGTCAGTTCAAGCAGCTCGAGTGGCAGCGAAGAAGAACTGGACCCCCTCGGCGAGTTCAAAAAGAAGTGGCTCGGGAATGGTACTGGAGGCGACAAAAGGGAAAAGAGTTCAAAGAAGCCAAAAAGCAAGTCGAAGAGGTTCTCGCTCATCAGCGGCGCGAAGGAGAAGAAAGAGGACGCCGACGAGGAGCAGACGGCGGCATTGGCCATGTTGAAGGCCGCGGCATCGGCTTCAGACCCCCTGCAAGGCTTGTTGGCCCTGCAGATTTCCCAAAACCTCCAGAAAGATCGAAAGAGCACTGCGAAGAAAAAGAAGAAAGCTCGGAATCGCAGCTCAAGCGATTCATCTGCCAGCACAAGTCAAAGCAGCAGCGAGAGTTCTTCCCGCGACAACCGCGGGCACACAAGGGCAGTGCGAGGATATCATCGAGCTGGAAAGAAAAAGTTCCGAAACCCATTGAAATATGTGAGAAGGTACGTTCGTGGCCTGGAAGAAGAGTTAGGGGCCCAGGACAGGCCTTTCAAGATCACGGACCACAACAGGAAGGTGTCGTGCGGGAAGCAGCAGAACCTCAAGCGTGCCCACTACTTAGTGGGTACGATCCTCGAGATGCTGCTGAAGGAGAAGTATCCCGAGGCGGCGCTCCAATGCGTGCTGGTGCTTCAAGCAATGCACCAGGCCGCGTTGGATTCTTCGTGGGAGGTGGCCTGGCTTCTGACGCACCAGGAAGATCCTTTCCGCCCAAGAGTGTTCGGCGGCGACGCCGACTCTTTGCAGCAGGTGACGTCTTACCTGAAGAGCATGTCGGACCTCGCCAAGAACACAGAGCAGTTGCGGCGGAAGGGGACCACCAAGGGCGATGGGGAGGAACAGCAGCAGAAGGAGAACTCCAAGGGCAAAGGCCGCGGGAGTCGAGGCGGAAAAGACAAAGACAAGGACAAGGAGAAGCCGCAGCAGGAGAACTGAGCACCTCTCCTGGTCCGGACGTGCGTAGCAGCTTGCCTGAATGCAAGCTCAGTTCCGTTGTACAGAGCCTGAATGGTAGCTGGGGCTCCTTCAGGCGTTTTCTTACTTTGCTGAAGTCCTCTTGTTTAATCGAGAGGTTGGGGCCTAGGACACCCCCGGTAGAACAGGGGGCTAATACCAAATTATTCCCGTCCTTACTGGTTAGGCCATGTTGCAATGGTAATTCCAAGAGTTCCCGTAGGAGAGCTCGAGGGCGAGGCCGGAGTGAAGCATGGGCGTACACTGAAATTGTTTGGGCATATTTCACATTCCTTGATGGAGGATCCCCATTCAAAGCTGCCGATCAGCGTCGCCTCGCAAACAGAGCTGCACAATCCACTTGGACAGCCATGCATGCATCGTACGCCGGTTTTTTGCATGATGAAGTTAGTAGCTTTCTCCGCCTTCGGTGTGATGAACCCCTAAGCCGCGGATTAGCCAAAATTAGTGATTTAATTAAGGTGGTTCGTAATTCATCCTACTCCAGTAGCTCACAAGTCGAACAGTTGTGTCGTGTAGCCAAGAACGTGCAGCCCTGTCGAATGTCTCTGCCAAGTGAAGCCGGTGTAGTCGATCCTGCTGACCACCTCAAAGGTGATCATCTTAGCGCCTTCAATAACATGTGTGATCTCGTCCCGCATGACATCGAGCCAGCAGCCCCCACTAAAGGTTGCTTCAAGGTTGAACCCAGTGACCTTCACCAAGTTAACAAGAAACTGCTGGATAGTGGGGTCGCTGTCTTGATTCCAGAGAGCATGGGCCTCAGGGACAGTCGTGGCGAGGTCATCACAGGAGGGCTCTTTGCGGTTGACCACAAAGAATGCAGTGATAGGATCATTTTAGATCGCAGACCGTTCAATGAGCTTGAGCGTAGGCTAGTCTGGGCTAAGTTACCTCATGGTTCCCTTTTGACCCAACTGATAGTCCCCCCTGGTTACTCGGTTCGTGGTAGTGGCGATGACCTCAGTAACTACTTTTATCTTCTGAAGCATCGGGATGACTGGCTCCCTCGCAATGCAGTTGGAACTTGCTTCGATGGGGAAGGTTATGAAGAGTATGGGGGAATAAAAGGTCAGAAATACCTTTTGTCATTCAGAGTTGTAGCCATGGGTGACCTCAACGCCGTGGACATCGCACAGCAGGTGCACTTGGAGATCTTGCGTGACTGTAAGTGCATGGATCCCCAAGATGTCTTAGAGTTTAAAGGTATTCTTCCCGCTACACACACTTTTGAAGGACTCTATATTGATGATCACATAGTAGCTCAGATCCTACCCTCAAAAAAGAATAGATCTAAGAGTGACAAGTTCAAGGACGAAGAGATCATAGACAGGAGCCGCGCCATGTATAAGAGCCTTGGTATCCCAACCTCAGACAAAAAAGCCTTTCAGAAAAGTGACAAGTTTGTAGCATGGGGCACCGAAATTGATAATCGGTCAGGTAGGGTTGGGACACCATTGCACAAGCTGCGCCATCTCGCCGATCTGATCAGTGCCACCTGCAAGTTGAAGCTGGTGTCAAAGAAGCTTCTGCAAGGCCTGACAGGTCTTTTGGTGCACCCGTTCCTGCATCGTCGCATAGCCATGAGCATTCTCCAGGATACCTTCACATGGACTGAGAAGTTGAAAGATGGGGAATCCAAACCACTTCCTTCAGCTGTTAAGGAGGAGCTTTTGGGTTGCGGTTTAATCCTCCCTTTTTGTCACAGTAACTTGAAGTGGCAGGTATCTTGTCGAATTGCTGCTTCGGACGCTTCTTTGACCGGTGGGGGCAGAGCAGCGACCACGGTAACACCCCCAATAGCCCAGACCCTTTATCGTTTTGCCGAACACAAGGGAGAACATGTCAGACTGGATTGGGCAAAGGGTGGTGTTGCGCCAGAGTCAGAAATGGCTCGTGCTCCCGCTGGGTTGGAAATGCTCCTTGGCGACCTTCCATGGAATCAGACTGAGGCTATCAGCTTTGCACATAAGCAACACATAAATATCTTAGAGGCTAAGATGATCTATAGAGAACTAGTTGACATAACCATGTCCAGCACTAAGCCACTTAGAAATGTGTTGCTTGTTGACTCGCGAGCTGCAGCCGGTGCCTGGGCAAAGGGACGATCATCGTCTCGCAATCTGAACCGGATCATTCGACAGTCACTTGGCTGGTCAATTGCTGGGCGTAAGAGTCTTCACTTAGTTTGGGTTCGATCTGAATGTAATCCAGCTGATTACCCCTCACGTAACCGTAGGATCCCTGAACCTCCACCCATACCCAGTGATATATCAGTCTCAGCTTTTGGTGACCAGTTAGCCGACTTTCGGAAGCGAAGATCCAATCGCGACATATGGCGCCAGGTAAACCGGTCAGATGCCTCCGATTCCAAGCGCCGCCGAGAGAATAGCTCTCAACACACCACTGTTCGTGAGGAACAAAATACGTTGGCTTCTCAACCGGGGACAGCCGACCACAAGCACGACCAATCAAAGCATCCAGCCATGCAACACTGGACTTTCAGGGAGATCTTTGCTGGATCCGCACACCTAACAAAGGTGTTCAAGCGTAGGGGGAAGTTTATAGTGGGTGACCCTTTTGAAATAATGCATAAGGGGGTAAGACAAGCTGATAAGGATATCCTAAACGATGAGGTGTTTTCAAAGCTCTTGGAAGAAGCCAAGAAACCAAGACAGTATTGGCACTTCGGATTTCCTTGCGGGTCTTTCAGCCTCCTTCAAAATCTCAACAAGGGTACCCGTTGCAAAGCTAATCCTCTGGGCAATGGTTCGGTGAGACGGGAAGTACTAGGTAATAGGATCATGCATCGTTCTTTGGAAATTTGCAAGGTTCTACATGACCATGGTTCTTTCTTCACACTTGAAAACCCCCGCACTTCCTACGCCTGGAAAACTCCAGCCATGATAAAAGTTGCAAAAATATATGGTTGTAACACAGTTCACTTTGATCAATGCCAGTATGGTTTGCGTATCCCGCTTGACAGTCATAATCTCGGCCTAGCACTCAAACCAACAACCATGATGGGAACCCTCCCTTGCCTCCTTGACCTGGAACGTCATTGCTGCAAGGGTCACTCTCATGTGGCAGTGCTTGGTGGCGTTCGGTACAAGGGAAAGTGGCGTAGGCGATCAGAGCTTGCAGGATCGTATCCTAGTGCATTGTGTTCAGCCATCGCTAGAGCATTTGAGAAGTCCTTTGCATAAGCTACACGTGAGCAGTTTTTTCATTGTATAGTTGCATAACCACATCAGTTTTTTATTGCATTCACCAGCCGCACTGCGCCATGCCGCGCCTCTCTGCGGAGACAAATCTGCAGTGGGGCAAATACAGTCAGGCATACCTTTCACGTTTGCTGGAGGGAGCAAGTGCGCTTCAGCGTCACTTGAATGTGAATGGCTTTGATTTGAAGGAGATCAAGACACTCAAAGCACAGAAGGTAGATCAGATGTTGCTGAGCTTTGTCCGGGTCATGCATGCCCGGCATGAGAAGAGTTCACTGAGGATTGCCAAACACGCAGTTCTCTTCGTCCAGGCCTGGCGACCAAGACTCAGAAAATCACTTCAGGGAACATGGCAGATGCTTCGAGCTTGGGAGGAGCAAAACCCAAGTCAATTTCGAGCCCCGTTACCTCTGCCGATTTTGGCGGTGCTGGTCTGTGGAGCTCGACAAAGAGCTTTCTTTGAGCACGATGGATCTCTGCGTGAGACTTGGCTGGTCTTCGCAGTCCTGCTTCTTGTAGGATTCTTTGCCATGCTTCGTCCAGGAGAACTCCTTGACTTGACAGCTGGAGATGTCACGCTGCCTAGCTCCCTTTCAATTGGAGCTCCATTTGCTGTGATCCGCATCCGAAAGCCGAAGAACTCGCGACAGATGGGAGTTCAGCAGTTTGCCGAAGTGAGGCATCCGGATGCAGTCAACTGGCTGTCATGGCTAGTGGAAAAAAGGAAAGCAGCCTCCGAGACTCTCTGGAAGGGTAACCATACCAAGTTCCGTGTCATGTTCCGACACCTCACTAGGCGATTTGATCTTGAAAGCTTGAGGCTCTCACCAGCCTCCCTAAGGGCTGGTGGGGCAACCTGGATGCTAGACGAAAAAGTAGAAGTCACCAGAATCCGCTTTTGCGGGAGATGGACCAACCTTCGCTCTCTCGAGCATTATCTGCAGGTAGCTAGGGCGCAGCAAATAGCTGTCACCTTGCCTCCCGAAACAGCTTCAAAGCTGAAGGCTTTCCTTGTGAAATCCTCGTTCATGCTCTGCTTGCCACGATTTTTGGAGGCTCAAGTGCCAGTTGATCAGCTACTTCCCTCGAAGCCTGTCGAGTTGAAGGATGGCCTCGCAGTCAGTGAAGGAATACGTGCCTGGGGAAGAGCTGCAGAAGCAGTTCAAGAGAGCAACAGTTCAAGGAGGACCCATGCATGGCGCAAGATTCCTTGACGTCGGTTGGAACGATTTGAAGAAGGCTGCCCGTCAATACAAAGCAGATCCCAGATTCAATCAGTTTGCAAAGAGGTGTGTATCTGAGCGAGCCTTAAGAGATGTTGCCACACCGCCAAAGACTCATGTCTGCTGGAAGCAGCGTGCAGCCGGATTTTTTCGATCAATCTTCAAGTGGGTCATGACCAAAGCCAAACTCAGGGTTGGTATCACTTTGCTGTTGATTTTCCTTGGGATGCTCATGCTGTCACGACCAATGTTCTACACTGTTGTAGCAAGGATTTTGGTTTTGGCCGTTAGGACTTTCCTTAGAAGATCCGTAGGTTTCATCGTCTTGCTGATGGATGCATTGCTGGATGAGGCCGCCGCGTCCTTAGAAGCTAGTCTGATACCTCCTCCAACACATGCGCCGCCTGAATATGTGCAAGCGCCTCACCCACCAGCACCTCGTTCAATTACAGAATTGTTCTGGCATGGCCTGTTTACAGTTCTAGGCATTCTGATAGGACACAGATTGCCAAGAGCCATGAGACTGGACCGCAATCATCCAAACCAAGTTCCAGTCACCAGACTTCGAGTTATTTAGATTGGTTTCCCTCAGGCTCTGGGAAAGTGGGGAATGGTGGGACTGTCAACTAGGTACTTGTTGCTGGTATCATCAAACGTTTGACTTGGAACCCAGCCACCATAACTCAAAGATGCCCAGAAGCAGCACTTTGCATGCCTCGCTGTGTTTCCAATCAGCTGCCAAACGCAGCTGTGCACCGAGCCGCGCAAGCGGCCAACATCACCTTCAGGTGTGCCCCAGAAAAAGGGGCGTGAGCTGCGATCAATGGGCAGACATGCCTCACTCATGTTGGCCATGTTCTCGCAGCACGTCTTAGGTTCAACCTCCTCCTTCCCCACCTCCACTGTCAACTAGGTACTTGTTGCTGGTATCATCAAACGTTTGACTTGGAACCCAGCCACCATAACTCAAAGATGCCCAGAAGCAGCACTTTGCATGCCTCGCTGTGTTTCCAATCAGCTGCCAAACGCAGCTGTGCACCGAGCCGCGCAAGCGGCCAACATCACCTTCAGGTGTGCCCCAGAAAAAGGGGCGTGAGCTGCGATCAATGGGCAGACATATATATATATATTTACATACATTATGTATACTTGCATCCACAGTATCATAAAACAGGTGGTAACAGCACAAGGCAACAAACATAAATCGGTTGGGTGACAACTTTTGACAAAAAGCTGCTTTTGAGTACTACATATCATGACTCATGTTGATGACCAATAATCCCTTAGCACAACATTCCCCTTCAGTACGTTCTGCTTATCATCCCCTACCACATGATGTAGCGTTGTTGTTCATCGACGTTGGCTATGGTCATCAATGAATAGCTACTACCAATGATTAAACCATTATATTATAGCCATTAAGTTTGGCCATGAAGTTTCGCCATGAAGTTTGACAATATGAGCGAGTGCCTGATTCACATGGTGAACTCAACGTTTATTTCTTGAAAGAACAGTCACGATGATGGCTGATCCACCATTAGCCATCAACAAACAACAGGAAACATCATCAACCATTACAGTGTCAGCCATCAAGAACCAGTATCAATGATTATTCATGTATCATTCAAGACATGAAATATTGTATCGGTATTAATTCAGCATCATTATCACTAACCATTCACCGTCATTAAATACAGCGCGGGTTGTATCCTTGTCACCGTTTTCTCAGACCTTCGCCGCGCGACCCAAGGCCCAGCTGCTGTCGCCAGCTGCGAATTGAGTTGCAAGGATTTGGAGACCAATGAAGCGACCCCTGAGGAGCGATGTGATGTCACCAAGAGGCAACGGGAACGGTGGAATAAACTTGTATAAGCAACAAACATGGTAGAATATAACCAACACAATGGTAGGATATAGCCAACAAATGTTAGAAAGGTGTAAAGTCTCCAAGAACGGCGGGAAAATCCGCAGGAAACGCAAGCTTGACGGCAGTGAGCAGCCTGGTGGGCCTGGAGCTGCTGCTGTGCAGCCAGCACGAGGAAGGACACCAACTGATGGCGGACATCACGTAGGTCATCAACAACTCATGGTGATGATCGGAATGAAATGGGATGAATTATTGGTTTTTTGAGTCTGTTGGAATGCGGGGGTATTGCTAGGATGTTGAAGTGTACTGTGCTGATGTTTGTTCTCATGCGAGTGCGACGACCATTCCTTAACGGTGATTATCGCATCTAGATGTTGAGCATGCTGCGGTTTGAACAGTGAAAGGTTGAAACTCTCCCGATTTCAAGGAGATTCCATTTTTGACCTTTTTCTGGTTCATGCGCAACTTGCATACCATTTTTGTGCCGATGACCCTCAGCTGTAAGTTGAGTACTGATGATGCTGCCTTTGGCTGTTGTCATGGGATTGTAGGCACACCTTAGATGGGGCGGGTTTTAGATAAGTAGGCTTTTCTAGGTGAAAAAAGGGAATTCAGTGAAATAACGTGTAAAAAAGTGAACAGCATGTGAAATGAGATGATTTTTCCAGAAGGTTTGCTCAAGGCAACACATTTGTTCACTTGTTTATCATAAGTCCTTTTACAATGAACCCACTTGCAGAACTGTCGTTTGTCTTCTTTTTAAAAATGAAAGTGCATGAATGGGGACTCAGTACTTATTGCTTAACGCCATTCAAATAGGAAATTGATGAAAATTCACCCTGAGGGGAGATTTCATTTTCTTCACTTTTTTTCACATGTTTTCTAATGGTTTTTCATTTTTTCACTTTTTATTGTTGTTCACTTTTTCAGTTTTTCCCTTCTTGGTTCACTTTTTTATTGTTTCCACTTTTTTCACTTTCTTCATTTTTGTTTTACTTTTTGCACGTGTTTCATGTTTTCGCTTGTTTCAATTTGTCACGTTTTGGAGGCACTTGACAAACTACCTCGAGTACTAGTTGTTGATTATGCAAGTTCAAAAATCATACATTTCATTTTTTCACTTTGTTTTTGTTGTATTGTTTTATTGTTATCATTTTGTGTCAAAAAAGCAGCATATCCTTGAATTAACATATGCTAAAATATTGCAATTTCCGAGTTTTTCACTACTTTATGTCACTTTTTTCACTTTATTTCACACTTTTCACTTTTTTGATGACTATTTGCTGATTGTGTATGTGTTCCTTTGTCTTTGATGATACTTTTGTCAATCATTGATTGCACTTATAATTTCCAGAACAGACTCCAGTGACAGTTGAACAGTTGTCGTTGCACTTGCTTGACATTAAGCATTTTGCCCGGCAACCTTGATTATCTATCCTGTCATGAATTGGGTTTAATTTGTAGTTCTTCATTTGTTTCACTTTTTTAATTTCCTCTTTTTCACTATGAATAGTATAAGTTTGAAAACACACTTTTCACTTGGTACAACGATTAAGAGCTGAAATCCAATGTCTAGAGACCTATCTATTCTAAACCCTACTGATCAAAAATTTGTCTTTGAAACCCTGATGTTGCAAATTGATATGTATTTGGATTGGTTTGTGCCAAGCATTTCTGAAGGGAGCTGTTGCTTTTGGCCCATCCAGACAGGTCAATACCAAACACGTCTCAAATCGAGTACTGCATGTGAACATGCCTTCAAGGACTATGGTGCGCTATATTCTGTCACTTTTTGGGATATGAAACAAAAGGAAGATCAAGGAAGTGATTTTGATCCCTCCCTCCAGTCCTTCGTCAGGACCCAGCGGTCCGTAGAGACGCCATCATCTTGTTGAAGAACCTCTGGGAACACAAAGATTGCGGTCCCTGCTGGGTCTTCAAGGTGTGGTCAAGCCAGTAATCAACGGAGTGGTGGTTCATCGTTGACGAAAAGCAATGATAGCAGGGCTTCCAGCAGGGCAGAATTATTTGTAGGATAAATTCTGAATGGCAGGGGTTACACATTTTATAGTAATCGCAGGGGTTCACTTGCATCCCAATCCCTCGCAAACGGCCAATTACAGCTACAACAGTGGTTCGTGGACCCTATCCTGGGTAGTTTTGGCAGTTACCAATGTAGATTTTCGAGCATCAAGAAACCAACAGACTGTCCTGAACTATAGGTGGGAGATCAGGAGAAGTTTCCGGGCTTCTAGATTCAGAACATGACTACTGCAGTACTCAATGTAGAACTGCAAATTTGTAGTTTTCTTCGTGACGATATCAGCGTCATCCTTTCTGGTTTGTCAATGGCAGCATAGTCCCAACATGTTCGAAACAAGGGGCGCAGGGGCCTTAACCCTTCGGTAGGACCGGGAGAATCCACCATTTCGGACGAACGTTGGGTGATTTCCCTGTTAAGATTTACATTTTAAGAATGGCAGTGCTTGAAACACCCTACGAAGTGGTGGCCCCTCGAGCGGAACCATGGAGTTCACTTTGGGGGAATGCGTTGCATTATGATGCTACATGCATGCACTTCCCAACCAAATGGGTGGCTCATGGTGGCTCCCGCTCTATCTCTGTACGATGGGATTCTTCATCAATGGCTTGTCGGTGAGTCAACCTCATGACCTGCATAATCATTTGCCGGACTTGGCAGTGGCTGCAGCATCACTCGCGTGTGCGGCACGATTCAAATCTATTGGATCCATTGGCTAACCACAAGAACTTCACCACATCACTTCAGTCGTTAACCATCCGTAACATACTTAATAACATACTTAATAACATGCTTAACCAGTATAAAAAGTTAAAAGCTTCTCTGAAATCCTCACGTACACCAGATCTCCAATGATTTCCATGATTTGGTGCAGCCACTTGGGCACAGGCTCAGGAGCTGCGTCGCTGTGCTTCAACCGAAGTGCTGCAGTTCCTGCGGGTCGCCAGAAGTGGTCCAGCTGCTGGAGGCGCAGCCGAGCACAGTTTGTAGGTCAAAATTTCAAATGATTAATAGTAAATATTTAAAAAAAGAGGATTGTTCACAGAGATCAATTATTTTTCATCAAGAATGATGATTGATAATTAGGTAGTATTAGTCATTGTAGGGGATTATGGATGGCTAAACAACTCTTAATTCTTGGGGGAATACAGGGGCTCAAACGAGGACAATTGCCTATTATGCTTAAACAACTAATTAGTGTTAAACAACTACTTAGATTGGGGTTTGAAACATTTTCTATGATTTGGGAAGGTTGGTCGATTAGCAATATCTTTCAGAGGGACTGAAACCACCAACCAGTAATGGATCATTGGAGTTTAGGAATTTGGGTTTATTGATTGATTGATTGATCATTGGAATTGCTAATTCGTTGAGAATGTTGCGTGGCTATTGGATGTCATTAGAGAAAGAATGTGAAATACCGTTGAAAAGTACAGTTAAGTATATTAATCTGTGCTATTATTGAGTTCTACTGGTTCAGAATGGTCGAACATATTTGTTTGGGATACCGTCAGTATTGACCCTAGACCTTTCTTGGTTAACCCCCAGCTTCAGAAAAACGTTCTAATGTAATTGGATGGTTTATGGTGATTATTCACCTTGGAATGTTGGCATTGCTCGGAGTCTCCATGAAACTGTGGTGCATGTCGCTATATACCCCAGAACACAGAGATATCATTTAAAATCAAGGTTCCTGGAGGAGGATTTTCTTTCGACCCTTTTTGAAGAGGTTCCACCCTTGTCGTCCAGGATGGTTGGACTACAAGCTGTTGATTTGGCCATTAAACAGCTGCTTAGATCCATGTTTTTTTAATCATTCTTGTTTCATGCTAACCCACTTGGTTCCCACCTACAGTCGTTTGGTTTCACGTCTCCAATGCTCCACAGCGGGTCAGCAGCGCGAGCATTGCCAGTGGATCTTCCATGGCAGATACCCCGCCTAACTTCATTGCAGTGGATTGAGCCGTGATGTGGTGGAAGAATCATGATGTTCAATGGCAGTTCCTGGTGGTTGATGATGGTTGATAGTGAATGATTGCCAGCTGGTGGATTTTGATGTTGATAAGGTTTTTTCATGATAGTTATTTAATGAGAATGATCATGAATAATCCTGATGATTGATAGTTGATGATGCTTAGCTGTGGTTTTGACAAGTTTTGGCCTTTGATAGTAACCAGAACAATTGTATACAATAGGAAGGAATTTAATGGCCAGGGACACTTAAAGACAACCTCTTAAAAAAAAATAGCACATCCAAGGATGAAAATTGATGGAACAGGTCCGCAGCCAACAGCCATGGTCATTCATACGTCCAGATATTCAATGGTCATCCGCTTGGTTAGTAGGGATGATACCGACCATGTCAATGTCTATCAAGAATCCCCGCGGGAAATCAATGATCCGTTGTATCGGAAATGTTGACTCGACATGGTTGATATGTTCTTATTGCTGTTGGTTGTATTCCTATATGCACGACATATTAATAGCATTTAGTAATCACTGTTTACCGCCACCGGTGCATTGACCACGGCTCACATGATCATTTTCCATGGAACAACCAGCAAAATGATGAGTGAGACAAGGTACTCCAAGTCCGGACCAGCTAGATAGCTGCATATAATTGCATATAATATAGATATCAGCTATTTATGTATAGTAGGTGTGAGTGTGTGCATTTGTTCGGTGATATTTGGTAATTATATAGTTACCTTATCTTCAGTTCACCTCTACGCAACCAGGAGGCATCACATCACCATGCAGGTGACAGGTTCTGTCACATTCTGCTTGAAAGCTGTGCCAAGTTGGCCGCATAGCTAGCTAGACATGAGGGCCGGTTTGCACGCCAGGAGAGCCATGATCAAGCGCGGGGTTGTTTCATGCGTCACTTCTTCAGGGATCATGACGGAATTTACCTTCAAAGGGGACGGTCATTCTCTGCTCGAAAATCGGCAGCAATTCATGCGTGTTCGCAGCATACCGCAAAGGGATTTATCCCAGCTGCTGGGTACTCAGGACCAGTTGCACAGACTGAGCAGCTCTTCTCATAGGGTCAACTTAGCTACTGATTAAGACTCAATAGCTGATGAATACGCTCCATTGTTATGTATTCTAGTCTGCTGACTGGTCCAGATGTTGTTTGTGATTTGTTTAATGTCCGGACTAAACAATGGACCGATGGTTGCATTTCTCAACCGCCTCTTCTCACCACCTGAGTTCTTAGCAAAATTAAACGCCCCAGAGCAAGGGTTCTGCTTATTGTGCTTGACAAACAGCGCGAGCTACTACAGAAATACATCATATCATCACCAGTTGAAAGCTGTTTTGACCTCATTATTGAATCATTAGTCGTCGTCATTCCACCATTATCACTTAACAGTTGTTTGCCTTATTGAACCATCATTCATCATCATTCATCATCATTCATCATCATTCACCATCATTCACCATCATTCTTCATCATTCTTCATCATTCTTCATCATTCATCATCATTCATCATCTTTCATCATCATTCATCATCTTTCATCATCATCATCATCATCATCATCATCATCATCATCATCCACCAGCCATCCATGACAACAGGGCCAGTCATTTGGTCAGACTTAGAAGCTACGTTCTGGGAGCACTTGCCATGAAAACGCGTGGTGAAGCATAAGATTATGGAATGATTCCTAGTTCATATGTATTGGTCCATTGAATTCATATGTATTGATCAATTTCTGTGGGTTAACCAGAGTGCATGTCAACGTCCAAGTGAGCAGATGATTGTTTAAGAGGGAGATGTTGTATTTGTGGCTTATTTAGGGCATGTTTCCTGGATTTGTTGCTTTCCCAGGTGGAGTGACCGTTTCTTGTCTCGCGGCATGTGCACTGGCCCTTGCAGGAGAGCCTTGGCTCCACAGTTGACTTTGGGCCATCAGTGACAGTCGAATCACGATCCCTCAGTGATCAGTACAAGTGATCAATGATCTGTAATGATCAGTCTTCATCATTATGCTGTACCAACCAGCTCGGCATATTTGATCATTAGGTATTCCTATCCTCAAAAGGCAAAAGGCAATTTCCAGGGGTTCACCACTTATGTCAATATGGACGTAGCCAGTTCTTTGCACAGCAGCAATGGCAATTGCCTGTGACCCTTTGAGTGGATCCAAGAAGACTTTCGGACTGCAAATCATTTCCATTAAAAATCAAACGAATTGCAATCATCAACCAGGTTTTTTGATCATCAGGTTGAATCCGCTAAAATTGAGCTGAACATGAACCCAAGCTACTACGATGGCTGTCGTTGATGACCCCAAGCAGTGATAAGCAGTGATGGCTAATCATGAGTCACAAGTTTACCGTCCCGATCAGAATGATTACTGATTGATACACCTCATTGTCAACGATTCGTAAAGGGTTCACTAGCCCAACCAATTCACATCAATTGGCTGTTCATCGAATGTTCATCGAATGTTCATCGAATCATGATTTGGGAAAGCATCTGACAAACAGGTGACATGTGCAGACAACTTCTGCGTCCCTGGATCCATGCGCTCCTCTCAACGAGTGGCTTAGTGCTGCCTTGGGGCGTTCCGCTCACCTCTTAGCGCTTCATTGCGTTGGCTCCGTGCGAAGCCGCGTCCCCCGTGGTTGCTCCAGGCCATCCCTCCTAGGGTGCCGTAGCACGGAGGATGCGGAGCTGCGAAGCCCCAACGTTCCACTGAGCAGGGCTGGCGCATGGGCCATTCATCCAATGAAAGCACAAGCATTCAGAAATTCTCAAAGGATGATTCAACATGAGTCAACGATAAATTTGTCCAACCATTTATGATTGACATCCCGACCATGCGTCGATGGTTTGCCCGTTTGAGATGGAATGTCCCATGGCCATGTTGCATTACCAGGGTTTGGCAAATTCATTTCAATCCATTGGTTTGTGTTGTGAAACAATCATCGGTCCAGAGTTCAAACATGGCGAACATGTTTAAACGAGGAGATGGCCCAACCTTGATGTGAACCCATGGTTCTGCAAGGGAGCATCAATGAGCCTTTTGGATGCTGGCGATTTTTCCGTTTCAAAATGATAGTCAGTCATGAAGAGCACTGCAGGCGTTGGCAAAAACACGCATACAGTGCAGATATGCTTGAACCACAGTTCAACGTAGTTTGACTGTAAATGAACCAAACTATCTAGAGTTGTTGAGCAACCACTTGTTACACCAAGTTCAACTGCAGATATGACGATTTTCTTGGGTCAAATGCTAACTTCCCGTAAATCTCATAAACTTTGGAGTTGATATTACTTTTTCCTTACTGCAAATTACCCACTTCCAGGGGTGCCCATACTATGAGGTCCTGCTCTAGTGGGTGCATTTAAGGTTCGTGCAGAGCTGCCAGGAGTCCCTGGTGACCGCCCTGGCGTTGAATTTCTTTGAACCTTGAGAAGTTTGAAGGAGTACTCTAGGCCATAGCCCCTTCGCCTGATATGGAAAGGCCAATCTTGACCAACCAAAATTGTTGATTTTTTGTTTCATGACATTCACTAGGATTATTGACAGCATTGTTGGCAAGGATTCACGACCCATGATAAGCCTTCCAGGTGGTGCTGAATGCGCATGGGTCACATGTTGGTCATTTGTGTTGGGGTGCTGTTTCTTCCTGGCTCACGACAGTATGATACTAAAAATTGTAAGTTCCAACAACCCCCAAAGCAAAGAGGGCTGCAGTTCTAAAGGCCTAGTGTTATCACTGGTTGGTGGTTCATGCCATGGGTTTTCAATCAAATCAGAAGGCCCCACTTGAATCCACTTGATTTGTATTCTTTTTTCGTGTCAAATGGGCAGTCGGAGATGGTTTGACAGTGTTGCCAGGTTCCCACTAGAAGTCCTTGTGATGGGTTGTCCATGGCCATATGTCTTGGAAGTCCCCAGAACTCAGTGGAGATCTCCATGGCTGGAGTTTTCTGGCCCAGGGCTGCCTCTTTCGCGAGCGGATTGGCTTTCAACCCTTTGTGCAGGTGTAGACAGAAAGAAACTCAAACATTTGATCTGATTGGATCTAGTCGATGTCCTGCGACGGTAACTTGACGCTCTTGGCCTTTGTGGCAAGATGAGAAACTAGTTTGAAGCTAGTTTTCCTATGCAAATTCTTTGCAAAGAACAGCTAAAGTATTGAAATCGTTTGTTCATGTAGGATCATCTTGTCTACTTTGTTCATTGAATGCTTCTCCCAAAGTCTATTTTATATACCGGGATCTCTTGTATTATTGTTGACGGACCTGGATTGTTTCGTGGTCTCGCCTTGGGATTGAGAGCAGTGTTTTCTGGTTCGGTTTTCTCAGACCATTTTTGAGAAGCCTGCTATCACAGGATTTTGTTGCCTTTTCTTCAATGACCTCATCAGACTAATTTGATGGCATTACATTTTTAGATGAACCAGAGAAGATCAGTTGAACAGCTCTGGGATGTTCTAGGCTTGCATTCCTTTCTGAAAACTCGCCTAAGCCATGTAAATTCACGCTGTTGCCAGCGACATGTGCATTGAACCCGTTATGATGGCTTTCTTGGGGTTCCTTGCCAGATAGTGTAGTGCAGAAGCATACATCCTGAACGGAGTAATAGAGCTGTTGAGGGTGCTGTGCGAATTCCAAGTGTCATGGCTAGCACGATTCAATGTTGCACATCAAATTGGAGACTCAATGAAACCCATGAAAAGAATTATATAATTGTGTCAAAAATAACCTCACATGTTGTAGTTGAGAAACGCCCGCGAGAGTAACAATATGTAACAAAAGTCTGGGGATATCTGTGGTATAGTTTTGTACGATTTCATAGTCTTGATAAGACAAGTCCGAGATGTTCATTCCAAGGGTAGCGCAAAAAGGAGCAACAGAGTTTTCCTGGGATGCTATATGAGGTGGATGATCGATCTTGTACGAGATATCGTTGAAAAGTGGTTGTTTCCCACGTTTTCTTCCAAAGCAGGGATTAAGATTCGAGACGATGTTCCAAGAGCTTGATGGCTACCAAACCCATGTAAACGCGTGTAAACCATCGTACAAACTCCAGTGTGAATATTTATGAATTGGCTTTCATTCCACGTAAATTAACGAAATCAAGTTATCTCTTCTGCCATAGGTCCTTGCCTAGCGATCTCCAATCCCAAGTTCATCCACTTTCCGTTTCAGATTGTGGCATTGTTAGCCACATATTTTTTGCTTGCCGGCGTCAAGTTTGTAGACAACTTTGGGAAGCTCATGTCTCTCAATGATTTTGTGAGCCGCTCAGAAGATCCAAATCTGCCTTTGTCACATCGGAAAAGATTTTGGGAGCCAAGTATCGCACGATGAGCATGTATGAAGTATAATTCAATGAGATTGAGTAGCCTGTGCTTCAACCACGCGGATTTCTACAACAATATTTCTGAAGGATTGTAAGGTACAATACTTTAATATACGTATACTCCAGAGCTTGGGACTCCTATGTTGCTTTGATAAGAGCAAACACGTTGAGATGGGCTTCCGACATTTGTCTAATGCTTCAAATTTTTGAAGGTGAACCCAACTGGTCGGGGGCGAACTAACCGCGGGGGTTGCGCGGGGTGGGTCGTCCGGTTGGCCGTGTGGGAGTGCAGTCCAGCGATCTGGGGACGACTCGTGTGGACCTCATCTTCACAGCGCCCTTGGACATTGTCCTTCGGGACTTTGTAGGAAGCGGAGCTTCCCAGGCCTGAAGATGTAGAGCGCTGAGCCCTTTTCTTGGCTGGGCCGGACACACTTGTCGCGACCAGGGAGGATTTGCGAGACCCACGGCGAGTGAGTTCGGCTCCGCCACTTCGATCTTCCAGATGGTGTTCCCGAGTGAGAGGCCTCGTCGCGGGCAGCGGGGCAAAAGCGCGAGTGGGTTGAGCGAGGGGTGGGGCTCTTCTAGCGGTTGTTGCTGCTGTTGCTGCTGCTGCTGCTGTTGGTGTTGTTGTCGTTGTTGTTGTTGTTGTTGTTGTTGTTGTTGTTGTTGTTGTTGTTGTTGTTGTTGTTGTTGTTGTTGTCGT
>VSDK01021075.1:0-18541 GCA_009767595.1 Symbiodinium kawagutii
GGTGTTAGATCAGGGAACCTTTAAGGGGAATTAACCCTCACCCCCCTTTGTCCCCTTCCCGTCCTTCCTTCCTCTCCTCCCCTTCCTCAACATCTCTCCTGCAGCTGTTTTACTGTAGCCGTTTACCTTAGCCCTACGGGCTCGGCCGCGCATGGAGATCGCCCGTGACGTTTTGTCGGCAGAATTGGCAACTGGTGTGCGGTACTTGGCAAAGCCATTGAAAGGACGTGGGTAAGAGCTCTGGATCTATGTACCTTCGGGGAGAGACGAAGAGCTCTTCACCTTCGTCGTTTCTGGCTTTTCGAGTCCTCTAGTGGACAAGTCTTGAAGGAAGTCATTGAGGGTTAGCTTTCTTTCCACTTGCCCTTCCATAGTGTGTTTCCGCAGTTCACCTACTTAGGTGATCTGTCGTTACCGCTCCCTCTCCTGGCAAGTGCTTCTGGTGGGCATTACCTAACAATGTGCTACACCAGCTATTTATGCAATCCCCGGTACCATAGTTGACAAGAATGCTACCGCTCCTTCTCTTGGAATGTGCATCCGGTGGGCACAATACCAAAGTGCTGCGCCAGCTAATTTGCAGTCTCCGGGCACCAGTGATGATGAGAAGGACCGGTCCTCCCTTCTTGCAATCTTTAGCCATAGGCAGGAATTCTCAGCCAGCTTTGGTCGACATCTTCAGGGCCAAGTCCCGACAAACGATGAGCTCACTTGAGCCACACAGGACAAGAGTCACCCGTAAGCTGTAGCGTGACTCCAACCAGGGTTGAGATACCTTGACAAGGCGCTGAGCCTACTAGTTTTCACACTCTGGCCTCACCATGATGAGAAGGACCGGTCCTCCCTTCTTGCAATCTTTAGCCATAGGCAGGAATTCTCAGCCAGCTTTGGTCGACATCTTCAGGGCCAAGTCCCGACAAACGATGAGCTCACTTGAGCCACACAGGACAAGAGTCACCCGTAAGCTGTAGCGTGACTCCAACCAGGGTTGAGATACCTTGACAAGGCGCTGAGCCTACTAGTTTTCACACTCTGGCCTCACCAGTAGGTAGTAATTTCGGTGAAACTGACCGTCTGGCCATAGTGTGAACACAGGTGCGGCTCGCCCCTTGACGGCATCTCCCCGAGTTATCAGGGCAATAGGAGTCCATGTACTCGATCAACATAACCTTGGACGAACCCATTGCCTGAAAATAGGTAACCATGGCCCAATGCGGGCCAACTCCCCCTTTGCCTTATTGCTCAACATCGGCTTCTAGGCATACAATATCACCACTTTGTCAGAAGCGCTTCTGACAACGGCCTGCTACAAAAAGGTTACCGTTTTTCATCTTGGCAGCTACATATTAGACTGATTTTACATGTCAAGGTGTCAAGTCCATTGGCAATCAGTACGATAGTCTTTCCGCCGGATTGTCGACAAACAGCACAGTGGACGGCTATTGGGCCTGGTGGCCCTTCTGGCAAATACAAGGGACGGCTATTGGGCCTGGTGGCCCTTCTGGCCAATACAAGCTATCACAACGACGATGATTTTTAGTTGCTGGCTCATCTGCATTGTCGATGCAAAGAAGTTGTGAGGCGGGGAATTCATTGCATGTACATATTTTCGCAGTTTTACTGCCTTTGCTTCTGTTGCTTCCTAGCTTCGAAGCTTCGTTCGTTTCACTTTGTTTCACCTGGTTTCACAGCTTCTTATCGACCTTAGCTTAGTGCTACCAAAGCGATGCAGGCGAGCAAAAAAATTGTCGTTGTGGTTGTTGTTGTCTGTTGTTGTTTGTTGTTTGTTGTTTGTTGTTTGTTGTTTGTTGTTTGTTGTTTGTTGTTTGTTGTTTGTTGTTTGTTGTCTGTTGTCTGTTGTCTGTTGTCTGTTGTCTGTTGTTTGTTGTTTGTTGTTTGTTGTTTGTTGTTTGTTGTTTGTTGTTTGTTGTTTGTTGTTTGTTGTTTGTTGTTTGTTGTTTGTTGTTTGTTGTTTGTTGTTTGTTGTTTGTTGTTTGTTGTTTGTTGTTTGTTGTTTGTTGTTTGTTGTTTGTTGTTTGTTGTTTGTTGTTTGTTGTTTGTTGTTTGTTGTTTGTTGTTTGTTGTTTGTTGTTTGTTGTTTGTTGTTTGTTGTTTGTTGTTTGTTGTTTGTTGTTTGTTGTTTGTTGTTTGTTGTTTGTTGTTTGTTGTTTGTTGTTTGTTGTTTGTTGTTTGTTGTTTGTTGTTTGTTGTTTGTTGTTTGTTGTTTGTTGTTTGTTGTTTGTTGTTTGTTGCTTGTTATATGTTTGTTGCTTGTTATATGTTGCTTGTTATATGTTGTTGTTGTTGTTGTTGTCGTTGTTGTTGTTGTTGTTGTCGTTGTCGTTGTCGTTGTCGTTGTCGTTGTCGTTGTCGTTGTTGTTGTTGTTGTTGTTGTTGTTGTTGCTTGTTGTTGTTGTTGTGGTGGTGGTTGTTGTTGTTGTCGTTGTCGTTGCCGTTGTTGTTGTCTGTTGTTGTGAGTTGTTTGTTGTTGGTTGTTGTTGTGGTGGTGGTGGTGTTCTGGTGGTGGTGTTGGGGTTGGTGCTGTTGTTGTTGTTGTTGTTGTGGTTCTTGGCGGTAAAGTTTCTGCTGTTGTTTGCAAATGTTGTTCTTCCAGAGTTGTTAATTCATTTGGTTTTTCCAGCGCGGAAGATCTGTGCAGCTTTCGGTGTGTTGGGGAAGAAAACAAATCGGAAGGCAACGTATGACTTGCAACAGTTGTTTATTTTTGGGAACGTCCAAGACGGAAGGTTGGCTGTGCCGTTCCTGCATAAATCCTTTTGTTTCATCATGGGACATTGGCAAATTTCATTTTTTTCGGAAAGAACAGAGCACTCATCCTTTTGCCGGTGTCACCATACGCACAATGACCATCATTGTGACTGCTTGGGGGTTTGGTGAAAAAGTGGACTCGTGGGCTTTTTTAGAATACAAGTATGGAATTCATCAGAATGTGTTTTGGAATGTGTTTAGTCTTTTTAAAACACGATCTACCCAATAATATTACAGTACATTTTTCAACGTTTTGTGGGTAGTGAGTCCAATGCAGGGTGCTGGATGTGTGCTGCAATTTTCAAAATTTGGTGCAAAACCACCAAATGTGGCTATTTTTTTTTTTGGACAGTCTGCATTTGGGCCACGGATGTTGCTGTTAGAGTTTACGCTTTCAGATTAAGTACCATTTTGATTTGGTGCTATTGTTGTTCTGTCTGACCATTGCCATTGTCATGCTTTCCAACATTTGCAAACCTACATGCCATGCCCCTGCCATGCTGTTCGACCTTCGCGCTGCTGCCACGCTGTCCAACGTTTGTCCTAGAATTTGGGTTGGGTGTTACGGGCAGCAATTCATACAATGTTGGCGCAACTTGTTCTTTTTGGTCACTCCTGGCAATTCTTCACCTCATTTGGTTGCACCGTATGATAGCCATCACGGCTGATCATTTGAGTCATGGCGGGTCTGTGTTTGGGTTCATGTTTTTGTTTGATTCGGTTGATGTGTTTTGGAGAGGTTTCACGGTTTCACCAGCAAACTGTCGTTGAAATTTTGCTTGGATGTGGTTGTCCGCATCTTTGGCTGTTGGGGGTCGATGCTAGTGTAATCATGGGCTTCCTGCAATCCAAATCCTGGTCCACATTGTTCAATTTGCAAATCACTCAATCACCGAAATTATTAGGCAAACTGAGAACATCCGTTTGTTGTCATGAGTCACTCTTCGTCAGAGCCGTTCTGCGATTGCGCAGACAAGACTCATGATCAACAACTTGTTCCACAAAGTCTGAACCGTTTTAGCATTAAACGAAACGTAATTGAATTCCTTCAAATTTCTGCGTGAAAACTTGTGAGCTGTGTTATGCCAATTGGCGTTTGCTGCGCCTCTTTGAGTTTCGATGCGTGCTTGCTTCCCTGATTCTTTTCTTGTTTATGTCACTCTTCATTCCCGACTGAACTTGTTTGTTTGCTCCTGCGCTTGCTTGTGTGCCTGTTTGTTGGACTTTGTTGCGCGCTGTTGTACTTGCGTCCTTGTGAACCTGTACCTGTATGCACGCTTGCTTGCTTTGTTTTTCATTTCTTTTTGGTTGTGTTTTCGTTTGTGAAACGTGTTCTTAGTCGCTCGGGTTTCACGCATAACTGATCGTCATTTCACGCGCTGAACAATTTTGTAGTGGAATCGCAAAAAAAAAAACAAAAACTGATCAACCTCATCTACAAAATTAATCTGGATATCAGTTCCCACAACGCACTTGTTGTGTCGAGTCCTTGATACTTCTTTGATTTGGAAGTTTGGCTTAAAGCGGCCGAACAACCTTGCTTGACATTGGAAATGCCAGCTTGTATAAAATCCATGTGTGGCAGTCACGATGAAGGCATTTGTCTATGCAGCAGATTTGCTGAGCGAGCACCACTACAAAGGTCTGCGATGTTTGATGAAGTCACACCAACGCGGAGGCATCAAGGAACTTAACAAAACAATCAGTTTCTTGACGTGTAGCAACCATGTCGGATTGCGATGGCCCGCTGTCCTTGGGCATTTGCTGCATGGGCACCAAGCGCCTTCGTTTGCATTTGGGGATTTATATTTTTTTTTCTGGCTGTATTTTGTTTAAGGTTCTAGTCTTGATCCCAAGTTCTCAAATCTCAAGTCCTAACACATTCTAACCCCAGGGTTTGTTTAAGTTCTAAGCCTCGTTGATTTCTATCCCTACTTTTTTAATGAAAAAATGGTGGTTTATTTTATTTTCTGTGGACACCTCAAGTCCCAGGCTCAGCGGCAAGCCCATGCAAGCAATCCTGCGACGCCTTCGGAATCTTGCCATGGAAGATGTCATTTCAAGTCGTTCCAAGATGTCATAGTTCAGCGATTTGTTTTTGCTGGTCCATTGCGGCTGCTTCGCAGGTTACATGTGTTGAATGCCATGCATTCACAGAATTGTCGTGTCACAGCCATGCCCTGGCCACGCAAGCTGGACCACAGGAATTGTGGGGACTTTGAGTTGACGGAGTTCCCAGAAGAAGACATCCTAAATAAACCTGTTGAGAGCTTTGGACCGCAAGCGGGTTTGTGAACATGGACTATTGCTGTACCTCACCCACCCAAAGTTTTTTGACGTGCAGGTGAAATCGGAATCTGTATTATTTGGTTACATGTTCTTATGCCTGCTTTTTTTTCCCTCTCTCTCTCTCAATGTTTGGAAACATGGTCTGGATAGAAAACATAGCATTGTTCGCATAAAGAGTCTGCTGTCGTTCATCGTCATGTGCCGAGGGAGTGGCCAGAGGTCAAATGCCTCATTGCATTTGACTCAAAAGGATTTCCACTCCAAAAATGTATAGAGACGCTCAGCAGCATTGCAGCACCCAAGGTTGCTGGGTAGGAAGTTGATTTAGCGAACAGTGCTAACAGATCAAGGGCCATGAACCATGTGATCACCGATGGCTTGGACGTGTTTGGTTGCACAGGTATTGCGACTTGCGGCTACCCACGTGCATCAACAACGTGCCTCGTCACCATTCCGTTGCTCTCCTGGCAAGTCTTGTGGTACTCGTCATGCCAAGGTCGAGGCCCAGGTGATCTTGGAATCGCGTGTTGCAGTGTGACCCCAGATTTTCGTGCATCCAACGCACCCCAAGCGGTTCCTCGCGCATACCTGTGATGTTGCAGTGCTTGCAGGTACAAAATGCTGACAGATTGGTGCATACCATGCCCGGAACATATCATTGTGGAGCATGACAAAGTTGCTCCTCTTGGGCCGACGCTTGGTCTGCACCTCCAAGAGAATATCAGAAAGTGGGTTGCACCGTTGCACCTCAAAGAAAGTGGTGGAAAGGTTGCGCAGCACAGACGGCCGATTGGTGTAACAGTTGCAGAAGTCTTGTTTTTCGCAGACTTCCCAGGAATGTGCTCCAGGAACATGACAATTTCATTGCGCCTTGGCAAATTTTCAGCCACAGGGTTTCAGTTGTTTGTTCGTCGGAGCGCTTCTCCGAGTGCACAGGTTTTTAATGGGAAGAAGATCGAGAAGCCCTTTGTTCCTTGGCTCAAGGATGAATGCAGACCGGCTGTCAAACTTGAAAATCTTCTGCTCCAGGTTGAGAAGCCGGAGGATGGAGACCGGCATGACATATACATCTACTATCCGTGATGTCCCCAGCGTTCCTCATTTCGCGCACCAAAGTCAATCATTGTACACCAGTTTGGACAGAGTAAGATCTGCATATGCTGTTTTTAAAAGCCACAAGATAAAGACTGAAGAGTCCATTGAAGTTTACAGACTTCAGTGTTTTTTGATTTCCATGGGCACTGTCCATGCCGTGCCTTCTACTTTTACAGTGGCGATAGGCGCAATCTTGGTGGTGGTGCCAAAAAGCTTTTCCGCAAGGCAGGGAAATTGTTGTTGCAACCGGGATCTGGTTGGAGGCATGCAGAAAAGATGCTTTGTCCAAGATACAGTACCTTGAATTTTGTTGAATCAGAAAACCGGAAAACAGTCACAATGCATTTGCAATACATTCACAATCCCCTCATTGCATTCAGAAGTGAGCTGTGCGTTCATTGCTTTTTTGCACTTCTGCCGCTTACCCTGGTGCCATAGGTGAAAGACAAGTCCAGTGACTTGGATTTGGCTACAAGACGTGACAAGACGTGCCTACACGAAGAGCCCCTCCCAACGAGTTAGAAATCATTGTGGCCGTTAAAAAATGGGCCCCTACACCTTGTTATGGCAGAGAAAACTTGTTGTAACTCTAGCCCGTATCGCAACAACATGCGAGCTACATATGTTGCAAATGTCGCCAGTAGGCATGAGATCCATTCGAGGGAAAGCGGATGTGATGCTTCTGAGGTGAGTTCGACCCAAAGCAGAATCAAATTCGAAGAGATGGAACCTACATCTACGCAACTTGTCGATGCAGCTGTAAAGAGGGTCAGAATTTGCAGTGCAAAACGGTTACATGCATTCTGCTTCTGTGATGTTTGCAGATACGAATTCTGTGCTCAGGAGCCTTTCTTGACCACTTCTGGTACCGACATCAAGGCGAGTTTGCTTTTGCCATGTTTCATTTGCAAGTAGGGATGCTGATGCTGCATAGCTTATCAGAGCTGCTCCATGTTGGAGGTGTACACCTGTGGTGCTAGCTATGTCCACGCAGAAGCCCGAAAAGCCCCAACCGTCGATGGGAAGGTGATCCGCTCGGAGCTCAGAGCCAACGATCCAGCAGCCACAGTGAGCTGGGCAGCATTTCTGTGGGTGACCTGTTAAAGCATTTCTTGGGGCGCTTCTTTTAAGCTGCATTTGTGGCAGCAGGGCACACAATATGCAATCTTTATGGAGAAGCAGCATTTGGGTGAGATGAAGCATGGTGCATGAATCAGATGAATCGCATGAATTGCAGTGGCCAGGATCAAAGGATGGCAAGGAAGTGCGATATCCCGTGGTGCCCCATTTTGCACAGACAGTCTCGTGCCAAACACTTCTCAGCAAGAAGACTCAGAAGACTCATAATCTTTCTTCATGGGACATGGAAATATAAGAGAGATTTTGCGCTTCCAGGTACTGTCTCATGGGGAGAAGATGATTGCTGCCTTGATCGTGAAGGCCGTGACAATTCAGCATTGTTCTTTCACTCTGAGGTGTTGACAGAGGCTTCCAAAAACTTCGACCAAGAACGGTTTGTACATTTGCTACCCGTTGTGTGCTCCACATGTCGAATGTCAGCGACGACTGTCTTCAGTTTTTCCTCAGGCCTTTCGACAGAACGTCTGTGGCTTCGACATTCTTCGAACGGCCAATGGTTCCTTTGCCCCGTAGCTCAAAATCTTAAAACTGAGACACCGGGACATTCTTCAACTCTGATCCATCTCATGTCCTTAGGTTTGTGATGTGAACGGTTGGTCTTTTGTGAAAGTCTGATCCTCAGGCTCAGGTCTCTGAGTCTGTGACTGTGTGAAAGTCCTGCTGCTTTCTTTGCTATGACGACGTGCCAGGGCAACCAGAAATACTACAACGATTGCGCATCATTAATCCGCCAGCACCTTCTGGTGGAATGTGGTGTGAGAGGCTACGCCTTGCATGCTATGCTGTTCAAAGTCGTCTTGTGTTACTCATGTCAGGTGTATGATTTGCTCAAGGGCGAAAATGAGTGGGGGTACATCTATCAGTGTAAGGATGGTTTGCATATAGCAAATGATTTCAGACGGGATTTTTGTTTGTGTTTGGCTACATGCTGAGTATGTCCGAGTACGTTTGAGTACAGTAGGTGAATATCCACCTGTTTGGGGGGGTTGCAGGAAAGGAGGAGCCTGTTGAGCTCTTGAAAGCTCCGAGCAATGAGGCTCGAAAGCTCGAGAGCTTGGAGGGGTAGAACTTCCAGTTCTGGAGAGCCACAGGTCCCATTGAATTTGCTAAGCTGGTTAGAATTTGCACAGATGTTTCAGATACTGTAGAAATTTTTCTATGTATCCCACTGTCAGAAAACCAAGCCATCAAAGCCAAGTGTGGTTCGGTCCATTTCGGGTTTCCTCTCGAGCTTGAATTATTGAAAAATAATAAGTCGAAGATCATAGCAGCACAACTTTTGGGTCTAAACCCGTACAGCGAAGGTTAGTACCAGCTTGGGAAGTTAAGCGAGACCGTACAAGACATGAGAAAATACTGCGTACTTACATGTACTTATATTGGATTTCTTTGTGATTTCGGATAGAAAAAAAGTGTACTTCTTGGCACACCGAAAGAGTAAAAACAAAGTTTCTCCGAGCTCATTGCACGACAAGGAGCTGGACAAAGGCGTCGAAGTGTCAAATAGCTTCTGCTTCGATTGTCACCATACGCTAGAGGTGCGTTTTGGCGGCGGTGGGAAATGGCTCTGAGAATTTGGTTATACGTATGTTGATGGATTCGTATGTACATATGTACAAAATATGTACTGTGTACTGTGCATATTTATGTACAGACATTTGCTTGTATATGCCTGTAGATACATATGTAAGTATTTATGTATAGACATTTATACATACATACATGACGTGTGTGTATAGACATTTATACATACACATTGATGGACTCGAGGCAACATGACTTGGCACTTATCTCCAAGTCCTTCCTCACATCTTCCATCTGCGTCATTATGTAGTGGGTGACATAGTGCCTTGTTGTACAACGCTGCAGTCCAGCAACGAGTGGCGCCTGCGTTCTGTGTTTGCCACGACCTCAGCATGTGTTTTTGTGAAGCTTGGGAAGGTGTTCAACGAGAGTCCATTTGTGACGCTATTAATGTTCATAGCTTTTTCATAGCTTTTTCATAGCTTTTTCATAGCTTTGTCACAGCTTTTTCATAGCTTTGTCACAGCTTTTTCATAGCTTTTTTCATAGCTTTTCAGCTTAGCTTTTCAGCTGAGCTTTTCAGCTGAGCTTTTCAGCTCAGCTCTGGAAGATGGAAGTCAAGGTTGTGATGCGCCATGGTGACAGGAGGCCAAAGGAGAAGCAAAAGTTCAAGACCAGGTGTCTTCTGTAGTGACAACTGAGAGTGTACGAGTCACATGCTTCTACGAACAATGTAAGATTCAAGGGCCGAAGCAAAGCACCTGCAAAGCTTGTGCATTGGAAGGTCTTTGATTTTGATTCGTACATGTTTTCGACTCAGGAATTTGCATTGCTTTTTTGTCCACCATGTGTCAGTTCACGGTATCTAGATTTGATGTCCGAGTTCTCCTCCTCTCCTCTCTGCTCCTCTCCTCTCCTCACTTTCATTTGTCATCAGTACCAGGCTTCTCATTTTATGTCCTTTGCCGCGACTCTCTTCATCATCCATAACCCTCTCATGGTCCCAGGATATCATGCACTGGACCTTGTGTGTACGGCAATCTATGTATGCAGTCCAAGTGGGTGAAAATACGCCAGAACATGTTCTAGGTGTAATTTCAGAGCATGTATCTATGAGCAACTTTTTATCCGGAATGTATTGGCCCATTTGTGAACGGATTTATTTTATGCGGAAAAAGGCCATGTTTCAATTTCAGCATGCAAAATTGGGTGGAAAGACGTTGAGAACAAGGTGGGTTGGCACACAGTCCTGTGAATGGGATACAAATGACATTGCATAGGAACATGTCGTCCTTTTCCCCTATGTACCAAATAGCCTGTGTCGCTCACATATGCATAGATATATGAGATATACTACATATGTGCATACTTTATATCACAGACAATGTGTGAAAATTCGATTGTTTGCACAATTTTGGATTTGCATACATGCACAGAGTAAAATGCTGGGGCATCAGGAATCTGAGAGGAGATGCCAGAATACATACAGTAGAATATTTTTGAGGGCATCACAATGTTGGGCATTACAAATGTCAGAATGTGAGTCTGCATGTCAGCGATTATGCCAGTAAACATGTCAGCGAGTTGGCGCGGTGAGCGTGAAGCAGATCTCTGAACACGTGTCCCACTCATTGTGAGACAATTTCCCCGAGGGCATGCCAGCGCTTCCATTAGAACATGTTGAGTGCATTTTAGTGCAGGCATCACATGTTTGAGTATACGATAGCAGACGTCAGAATATGAGACAGGCCCGACTGGAAAAGAGGTTCCCGTATAGGTACATCAGACAATTATGCTGGATAATTTTCTTTTCACGAGTCAGGATTGCGTAAGTACAGTGCACACCTTGATCCTTGCTCCAAATCAACAGATGTGGGTGGCATCATTTGATATATACATTGTTCTATCATTTTTTCTGAAGGTTGCTGTCAAATAAACAACATGGCTGCTACTGCTCACTACACTGATTTATACATTTTCTTTGGATGCAAAGTGACAGCATTCCTTTGAGCGTCATAGACAGTGGAAAGAACGCTTGGTTGTGCAAGGCCTCAATGCACAGTCTCATGATTCAAGTGCCTGGTCGAAGCTGCCAGGCAGAAGGTTTTCTTGAAATATTTTGAAAATCTCAGCGACACTACAGAGGCGCTGGGCTGGGAAGAATTTTGCCATCCTTGTGGCAGTTGGAGAGGTCAACATGGATGGACCGACTTTTGGGTTTCAAATGCTCCATCAGTATCGGGGGTGGTTGCTACTGGGTAACTGGGCTTACAGCTGGCAAAAACAGTGAGTGAAAGCAATTTGGGTTGAGTGCTTCTGGGTGCTGTGCTGCGCTACGGCCTTGCACGGGTTCGAAAGCCAATGTGCGAGTCTATCCTTGCCGCTGTAGGTGAAACTGAAAACTCCTGAAGAGCTGGAAAAACTCAAGTCGGGCCTATTGCCACTCAGCAAGTTCCGGGGAGTTGCAAAGAGGGCTAACGCGTAGCAAGTTGGGGTGGACCGGCTTTCGATTTAGCTAGACCGCAATATTTCAAGCTTTGAAATCGTGCGATTTGTCCATCTGATTTATCTATTTGTTTGTTTTTCTTTTGGTTTGTTCATTGTTTTGATTGTATTGATTGTTGGTGTGGCGATTTGGCTTAGTTTCAGTGATCTCCAGTTGGCATCGATAACATTTCCACACGTACCATCCATACCGTCCATGGACAAGAGTCAGGACCTCATGTGATTTGATGGTTTTGTGTGGTCACCACAATTAATCTGTACATTATGAGGATATAGGATATATTTCTATCATATGTGTGTATAGTGCATAGATAGGCAGTATACAGGTACTGATAGATACATGTACATATATACATAGACTGTGTGTGTATATATATATACATAAATACATAGTGACTTTATTCTTAGGCAGCAGTATGCAGCCCACTGCATTTTTCTGAGGGCGACAATGAAAGAGATTGCGCAGCAAATTTCTTCTCTGAAGACAGATGTCAAGGAGTCAAGACCCGGCATCTTGGCCGCAGCTTTCTTGTCCCCCAAAATTGGCCAGGCTTGGACATCAGGCGGTCAAACAGTTTGGGATCTGAACTACCAACATTCCAAAGCAGTTCTTAATGTCTACAGAGAGGTTGGACAGCTGTCCTGTTCGATGAGGCAAATAATGTCAACGTGACCAGATGGAAATGACTGTCACCCATACATTGTTCCACATGGTAGCTGCCAGGTTGCTGTGATGGAGCATCCTGGATGTGGTTCTACAACTACCTCTTCCCAAAAGCGAAAGGAGCTCCTGCTTCTTATTTATTTTGTTTTGAATTCGCTTTCAGCTTGAAGCAATGGAAACGTCAGGGTTCTTGAAGAATCATTGGGGATTCAGTACGAAGAGTCAACGGCAGTTTCTCGGTCCGTAAAGCAAACGGTAGCGCAGAGATCTTCCAAATGATTGGAGCGGAGTAGTGGACTCCAAGAGTTCAACATCACTGTGGATGCTCCGCTCAGGAGGAGAAGAAGAGCCGGGGCTGAACCTGAAAGAGTTAGAGTCGAAGCCCAAGATTTGTGTTCACAACTCGACACTACATCTGGCGGTGGTTGACATGATGATACTAGTATCTTTAGTCAGCCTGGCAACCTTGGGTGACAGCTTCAAACATGGCTAGGCTACTTTCACGGCACACTTGGTGGCGCAACATATTATACACTCGTTGTCTGAAGCCTCCTGACAAGTTCTCTAGCCTTTGATTTAATCTGATGCCATGGTCGCAGGTCGGACTTCAACAATTTGGAGCTGATGATACCTGTGTTGTCAATGCAGGCTGTAACTGCTGCTTTTCTTGTTGTTTCGAGATCACCAATACGGACAAACTCACTCTTTGTCCAACGTGTTCAGATGTTGGGAGTTGAAGGCAGCAGTATTATCGCGACTTGCCAAGGGTCAAAGCACTGTACCATTGGTGAACATGCCAAACACGAACAAAACGGCCGTTGTCAAAATGTTCACTTAGGCAATTTGCGTGGCAAATCCACAGAGTTGAATGGCCTACTTCTGATTTTGCGACTGCACTGGATACTATTGCAAGTGCTGTCCTCCTCATGCTGGTACCTGTCCGCTTTTGTCAGAGTACCCATGCGACATTGACGAAGTGCTTCTGTCAGGAGCGCTTCTCAGGCTTCGAAAGGAAGATTCAAATAAAGGCGACCTGAAACTGGTGATGGCGACAGGTAGCTTCACTGTGTCTTTTAGAAGATAGTCTTAGGATATCTTAGGCTTGCAGCTGACATCTCTCCTACCTTGTTAGCAGTTCTTTTTCTCCCTAGTGGATCAAGATCAGGGAGATTGTAACTTGAGAATTTCACCAATTCCTAAGTTACTTCGTGTTACTTTTGACTAAGCTTCAGCTTAGACTTGCTTCGTGGTGCCAGCTTCACTATATAATCTCCTGTGGGAGGCAACCAAGTGCAAGGGCGACAAGGTGTGACAGGGTGTGACACGGTGTGACATAATGTGAGCAGTTTGATGCTGAAGAGAGGGACCTGAAGGACACCTTAGGATGATCTGATTGACATTTTCAAGTTTCGGTTGTTGCTATGACAGGTACGCGAAGTGCAGGTGGTTGTGAAATGGGGTGGCGAACTCACAGTTCCTTGGCTCACATTTTGTGTTAGAGGAAGTATTGAGTTTCCTCAGTTTCCTGATGACTTTCCCAAGTTTCCTTCAGATAAGCAGCATCCCAACATGGAGATGCAGGTGGCTAATGTAGGAGCCTGTCTCCTCGCAAGCAACGTCAGCAAAGACCTGGCTGGATCATGCTGGATCAAGAATTCGTTACTAAAAGTGTTCCCGCTGAAGAGTTGGCTCAACTTCAAACACATCAACCCTGCCTTAAGATCCTTTGAACATCCTTCAAGGACTGTCATGAGATGTCCACGAGTGGCCAAGAGCCAATGGTTTGCTTGTGTCCAGCCCCAGATTCGAAAGGAATGGTGACTTCTATAAACTCGCTAAGCCAGAAAGAATCCAGTTTGAAGGGTGCAAAACGTCTCACAGCCGATTTGATGCGACAGCAGTTTTGATTCTGGGAACAACCAATTAGGGGCTCCATTTGTTTCCAGGCTGAGCTTCTTGGCATAGCCTCATCAATGGGCACTGGGACAATTGCATTCCATGGTATCCCTCCGAGTCCTCGATTGTTTCTTCAGGTTGGCGGCTTGCAACGCGCTGAATCCCTCGGACAGACCTTGCGAAGCTTGGTTGCAGCGGGCTGTGGCCAGGACATTGTACAATCGGAATCCAATGCCTGTGAAGGTATCCTAAGGAAGATCTATGAAGATATCCTAAGACAAGGAAACCAAACCTTTTGTATCTTAGTGCCATTATATATATATATATATATAGCAGATTACCTTGGTGTGCGACGGTCGAAGATCCAACAAATATGACTTTACTCGGTTTTAACTTTATTTGGTGGTTATCAAAAAGCATTTGCATTGAGCCTTTATAGGTCAAGCCAGTTGTGGGGTAATGGTCTTTGCCGTTCTAGCTTAATGAATCCGTAGTTCCTTTCAGCATCTCTTGTCACAGCACTGGTGGGATTTTGATAACAGTCAAGTGTTTTTGACCCCACTTTTTTCCTTGTTGAATCCAGTTGAATCTCATTTGATATCTCTGATGGTTTGTGGCTGGGCCCCCCCGGGGGTTCCGACGCTTGACATCACTAGGAGAGCAGCTATACTTCGAGGATCCTGCAGGCCTTTTGCGTTTGCATTCCTCCTTTCGCCACGATTTCAAGCCCCTGGGCTGGTTGGGAGGTGGCCACAGGGCGAAACTGGCTTTCAGCTAGGCTTCAGTTTTTACACTTGCCATTGGCGCAGGCTGGGCAGGCTGGGTGTGTTTTTCGTTTGTGTTGGCAGATCCAAGGATATACTCATCGCAAGAGGGACGCTGCCTCATCACCGCTGCAGCCTTCACCAAGGGCTTTTTAGTGCTGCACTCAGCATTGCAACGCATCCAAACACAGTGATGACTTGGAGGTAGTTGTACTAGCTTCTTCCCGAAACGAGACCTTCTAGTTGTGTCACATCCAAGTCAAATGGTCACTTAAAAAGTGTCTTGTGGAACACCTGACAATCTCTGACTATCTCTGACGAGCTAGCCAGGATAGATTTCCATATTTAAAGTCCCAAGACTCGTGCAAGGAGCTGGAGGGTGACATCATTCCGATTCTGGTGAGTCTTGTCCATTCAGAAGGTCCGGGGGAGTCCCCTCACCTCCAAGATGTGCAAAGTTTCAGAATTTCAGGGAATACTTTGAAGGTAAAGGGTCTGAGGATTTGAGAGATTTTGAGGATCTGATTTTGTATGTTTGAGATACCTTCTTTGTGACATGGGCTTCTGGGCTTCTATTTTTTCCACCTGCGAGATGAGGGTCTCCAGATTCTCAGTCTCGGGTTCTCCTTTGTCCCCTCTCGTTCTGGCAAGTCTGTGTCCTCACAGTGCTGCCAAATCTCAGATGACACGTCAGAATACATGTCAACGTACAGGACAGTTTATGTATACCAGATGAAGCAAACATCTAAGTGCATGGCGCAACATACAGCGGACTCGAAGCAATATATGCTTTTCAGATCCAGTGATCTTTCGAGGCATGTGAGCCCATCGAAGTTTATTTGGGATTACTCGGTTTAGATATGTTTAGATGCTTGGTTTGTCTCATGATTTCCTGAGCATTTGGTTCGGCTGCATCCTTGACATCAGTGGCCATGATCACTTGCATGTGGGCTTTGATCCTGGCATGTGATGTGGACCAGGCTATGGCCAAGCAGTCCTTGACGAACCAATCCCAAAGAAGGCGCGAGATCTTCGTGAATTCTGTTGAGTCCTTGATTCATAAACCATGACATCCATGACATGTTGGACATGTTGGACATGTTGATTCCGTGTAGAGGAAGCATAGGAAGCATCAACACGTCGCAGTAGGCAGCTCTACCGGGGAAAAGCTCTCAGTGATCTTCTATCCGGCTCAGGTCCGGACGAAAGTCAAGGAACAGATTGAAGATATCCTCATAACAGAGCAGGCGGGGAGAGATGAGAGATGTTGAGGATGGGGGTTTATGAAATAGGTTTATTAATAGGTTTATCTTTGTTAAATAGGTTTATTATTGTAGCAATGTCGCGAGATTTTGGGTTTAGAGGAGAGGTCTGAGCAAATCAGGAAAGAAAGTGGGTGGAGTTTTCCGCTTGAGGTGCGTAAGGCGCTAGTGCTAAAGCTGCTAAAGGTTGCGGGGGCAGCCTCCGCGAGGTCCTCATGATCACTGCATGAATTCAGGGTTGGCTTCCACCCTGGGCCTCGGCACATGAATTGTTACAGTCACATCTCTGAAGCCCTAAGCCAACGAAGATCCAACCAAAAAGCATTCCATAGCAGCTATTAGCATTTCCATTTTTTACAAAACAAATCAAATATGTCTATGTTCAACAAAAGAAGTGCATTGCAGTGCATGGTATCATGGAAAGTTGCATCAGAGATGAGTCACCATGGGGGGTTCTCGCCAACCAGCGCTCTCCGAGCAGGACATTTTCCAACAACTGCAAGCCAGAGGATCACTGTCCAACAATCCTGCGATGCTCAACTGCTTGCAGAAGATTGGGAATCCCTTGGCTCGCCTGTTGCTTGGCATATTTGGCATTGGAATCTGTTTCTGAGTTCGAAGCGTTTCAACTTGTCATTTCCACCAGTGTTTTCATTTCATACTTCAAACATCTTCAGGTATTGCATCAAAGAGTTGGCAGAGGCACGGAGCAATGTCATTTCTGGGCTTTCGCACCTGGGGAGATGCGGAATCGTTTAGAAACAGGGGGAGTCCGTGTCTAGAGGATTAGATGGCATCATTGCGTTTTCTATCACTTGTCAAACATCACTGCAAACACAAACCTGTACGACTGGAAACCGATTGCACTTGAAGTTTATGAAGAACTCTTGCCTACATTCACCCGAATCTCTCGAAATTTGTGGCCTGGTATTGCTCAAGGAATCTTATGGATGTCATAGAGGAGGCTTCCGTTTCGTGTCGCACCGTTGCCAAGGAGTATATTCAGAGCATTTCAGCTGCGATAGAGAGATGTGAGCAGCGCAGCCGCTTGGTGGCACTTTGCCAAACAAACAGCTGTGGGTCAAAGGTACCCTGAGTTCGGTCACGAAACATCCTGACAAATCTGACAGACATCCTGATATTTGTGGTCGCAATGATTTACCCCCGTGGAATGATTTCCATACCCCCATGGCCTGGGCTTTTGGAGCACCAACCTGCGTCCTAGACCGTCAGCGTGAAGGTGAGGATCTGGAGAGCCGTTTCAACTGGAAGAATCAACAATAAGCAGCAACACGCAGTAACCAAACATTCCCACAGCACCCATGGGCGGCAAGGCGGGATCTTTGCTTGTGTAGAACCCTTGCAGCTTCAATCCCCATGTCGTTCGTACAGATACAGGCATGCTAAATCAACCTGATGTGACTACAATTTGAGTATTGATGGAAGTCTCGGTGTTGAAGAAACCTCAAGTGTTGAGTGAGACATATCAATCGAATTGACACTGATACTCCCACCTCCAGCTCTCACATCTGAGATTTTGATGACGAAGATGAAGCGCACGATGATGCAGTCCATTTGTCTGACATGAGTGGCTCCGTCCCAGCGTCTTGGCATTTGTGAGACAACAAATGCTGAAAACTTTGAAGCACAGAATCTTCATTTCACTGACATCAGAACCAGATCAACACCAGATATTTCAGAAGAATCAGCATGTTAAAGCATTTTTAGTATCCAATGCTTGTGTTTGGGTTCACTAGGGTCACTATGCTGAGGATCCAATGATTCCCTTCGACCTGAAGGAATCATCCAAACGGATGTATCTCCACCTGCGGCGAAAAGAGACCCTCGGCGACTTGAGATGATGTGGTCAGTGGTCAGCGACGGTCAGTGCCGGTCAGTGCATTTGTAAAGTTAAAAGAAGAGGCACCCAGGCTCCACCCAGGCTTGTGCAATTCTTTGCGCATGAAGGCTGGCCAGGTTTTTGGGTCGGGGACATGAACTAATCTCTACAGCCATAGATGTACTCGGTCATGGCAACTGCTTAGCATGTGCCTCAGGAATCGTTGGAAGAAGCTGTACAGCGGGTTTCGTGGCTGCATGAGATGGCACTACGATTGATGATGATGATGATGATGGTGGTGGTGGTGGTGGTGGTTTAATTCAAAGTCATCCCTCCAAACGGTTGGGGGTTTTGGAAAGGGGGAACTCAACAAACCGCGTCAGTGACAGTGCATTTTCGGTGAAGATGTTTTGAGGCACCTGGTTTGAGTTGACGATGTGCCACAGTTTTCATGGTTTCACCAAGGTTTGTCCGAAAGGCTGGTGTGGGGCGGTTGCAGCACTACCTGAGAATGAGTTGAGATAGAGACCAAGCCTGTCCAAAAACTAGAGTCTTGGAATGTCTTAGAGAGATGCTTATCGAAGGAAGTTTAGAAGTCTAACTTCCGACAATATGGACAACTCAGCTAGGGTAGATCGCCTGAGCAGATGTGTGAAAGAAGAGATGTGACTCAGCTGAGATGTGTGAAAGAAGAGATGTGTGAAAGAAGAGATGTGCGAAAGATGAGAATGCGAGCGCGCCAAAATGTTAGGAAAGTCGCGAAATGCTGTGTTTTGCAAGGTTTTGTGCCTCA
>VSDK01021075.1:25164-71621 GCA_009767595.1 Symbiodinium kawagutii
GATAGATAGATAGATAGATAGATAGAATAGCTAGAATAGATAGATGGAATAGACAGACAATTGGATAGCCAGATTCAGATGGCTAGATGGGTCGATAGATAGACAGATAGGTAGACGAAACGAGAGTCAGATAGAAAAGTAGATAGATAGTCAGGTAGATAGACAGAAAGATAGACAGATGGACACATAGATGATCAGACAAATAATTCGGTAGATAGATAGACAGATAGATAGATAGGCAGATAGATAAATAGATAGATGGACAGGTAGATAGATAGATACATAGACAGAAAGATGACGAGATAGATAGTGAGGTAGATAGAAAGACAAGTACATAGGCAGATAGATAAACGAATAGATCATCAGATAGATAGATCGATAGACAGTCAGACAGACAGAAAGAAAACTGATCCACTGATAGAAAGATAGCTAGACAGATAGGCTGCCAGTCAAGTGGCCAGATCGATGGTCACATTGTCGCAACCACAACCGCACACTCCTATAGTGCTCCTATCTTGGAAACTTCCGCCACCGCCTTGTGCGGTACTACTTGTATAGCAAGTTAAAGTATTGCTGGCTACATGACCTAGCTTTTGAACAGAAGCGCGCAAGACTGGCTACTTCAAGTGGTGAGCCATCATTTTGCGTCAACAGGTACATTTCATTGATGGTTCATGGCGCTGTTTACATCCCTATATCTTAGTTGATGATGGCGCCTTATTTCTTGCTTGCTGCCCAGACCATGATTTGGTTTAGTTTCTTCCCCTCCACAACGTCAGAAATTAACCGATTAACCCATTCTTTCACTGCCGCAGTTTGATTTACTTGGATCCTTGAAATATGGGAAGGGGGAAGGGGACGGTAAGACTGTTGAGATGACACTTTGACCATCCAAATCTGAGGAAATCTGAGGTGGAGTTCAGTTCGTGCCTTGGCAGCGCTGACGGCCCCACAGTGGCGACCATGACTAGGCTGAAGTTTGCAGCTGGTGGTTTCTCAACATAGTATATTTTGCGTACCCCCAAATCATCCTTGTTGAATCATTAACAAACCGACCATTTTGAACAGCACAGCTGTTGCCTAGCACAGCTGTTGCCTTGCACAGCTGCCTTAGGAAGTCTCTGAAGCGTTTGACTCCAGAGATGCGACGGAACATCACCCGCTCGCTGAGAGATGACTCTGATTGGCACCCGCAGGTTCAACAGGAGGTGCGTTGGGGGGGGCTGGTGTGAGGACGGCATAGGTAGCGACCCCCAATGAGACCTTTATTGGTGCCCTGTGTTGAGATTCCATTGCTGCGCTGGCATGACACCTTGCAGGTGCACAAGATGGCTGGACTGGATCAAGAGATGGTGCTCCTTGGCAACATTACGGCGAGTCGGTTGCCATTTTCGGAATGCCCCACCAGTCCCAGGATTAGTCCCAGGATTAGTCCCAGGATTAGTCCCAGGATTGGGGCAATGAGTTGTGAGTGTCGGAGTTTTATGTCCTCACAAGTGATTGCCATGAGTCGTTGTGACTATTTGTTGTTTTCAGCCTTTTTTACAGTAGTTGCCATTCTTGTCATTCTCGTACTAGTGCCAAGGCGATCAAGAATCTTTGTCACCTCCGCTTCCACAATGCACACTCTGATGAGCGTGCTGAGATTTGGTGGCGTCCTCAGTAAAAGAATCATCGATTTGCCAATCAAAGTTCTCACCGATTCTCACCCTCTCTTCCAAAAAGTTTTCAGCTGTCAAAGCCGGACCTGATGAAGTTCTCCTTGGACTGTACTGAATTCCTCAGCTGTCAGGTCCGGGTCGCCTAGCTGCGGATTGTGACCGGGTGGTCGATTTGAATTACCTCTCCCATTTGGCCACCAAGCTGCAACTGTGAATCTTCTACCTCTCAGTAATCCATGGGTTAAACTCCAACTGTTGGGCTTCCAAACTTTGCTTGTAAAGAATGGGAATCATATGGAATCATGATCAGCATGAGCATCGTCGATGGCGGACATTCCATACCAACCAGTAGAATGAGTCTGCGAGGTTTTGAAACTGCTGGGTAACACTTCCCAAGCTGAACGGGACGGTGGGGCTGTGAGTCCCAAATAATGTTGTACTGGATGTAGTGGGTACTGTGGTGTTGGATGAAATATTTGCAACCGTTGGAACTGGCAAACTGAGGTCATCCGATGTTATGAGCCGCTTAGCTGACGCAGGGGACGGATCATTGGAAGGATTGCTATCAAAGATTGCAAGCATCCTACTGCCACCTGGGTCAGCTACTTTTCTATTTTGGGACTGAGACATGTCTCCGCAGGCTCATGCAGGAATGGAAGAATAGGAAACCCCCATGTGAAATATAGGTCCTTTCTTTATCTCAAGGTGTGGCAATGAGGCACAGGAATCCCTTGGCTCCCTCTGAGGCGGAACAAGCCGTTTGGCACCAGCGCAACCTGGCTCAAAGTCTCTTGAGTTTTTTGTATGACATGGCAAGGGAGTGCACTGGCGCAAGATCCTCTGGCACAAGACAGAAAGAACAAGTGTAGATCACCATCCCACAGTCGGTGTTGGATTTGGTCATCAGTTCCTATCAGAGTCCAAGCCAGTTGTGCATCTGATGTTTTAGTATCATTGCTGCTCCAGAGTTTCTTTTCATTTCTCTGAGTTTCTACAGGTTTCTTTGTCATCTCATATTCATATTTCTTGAGCATAGGTGCATGACACTCACATAGTCTAACAGTTGCGCAGGGTTTCCTTAGCCCTCTTCGCTTTACAAACATTTTCCGAACCTCTTCCTTTCAGGATAGCAAAAACAACTACAGCAACTTGGCAGCACTTAGCAGCACTTAGCAGTTTCAGGGAAACAGTTTCTGATGTTTTCAAAACCGAGGAGTGGAGATTCACTTTAGCCCCGGCGTACAGTTCACTGGTGACACAAGTCGCCCTGGGACATACGTCGAGGAGAACTGTTGCTTGGCGGTTCATTTGGGGCCTTAGGACAGATTCGGCCGTTGGAGATTCCGCCTGAGAAGTAGAAGCTGCCTTCCAAGCATATCGCATGGAGTGCCTCAGGCTCTGTTGCGCCCCTGGAACTTGTGGGGGAGCGCAAGCTCGCCGAAGTGGATCCTTGGCTGCCGATGTAAAGTGCTACAAAAGAGACTCTGGCAGAAACTGGAATATCTAAAATAAATCAAAAGCTTCGACATTTTGCAGTTTCTTTTTTCGCAGCTTCTATTTGAAGCTTTCACTTGTAAGCTGCAGATCAGAAATGCTGACCTGTTGCGATTCATTCTTCGAACAGGAACGTCCGTCGCAAGGGCTGAAACCGATGTGCTGTTTTTCTTTCAGCTGCTAAACCCTCCTGCCACGTGGGGCTGCCCATGATGCCTGATCACATCGTGCAACTTGCAGCTGTGCTGTGAGCAGCAAACCTCACACATTCACAGACTTCCAAAGCCAATGTCTTTGACTCTTGCAAAAACACATTTCTTGGTGCACCACAAACTGTGTCTCGGTAGTTCTATGCAATCAAAAACCACCACAGTGAACTCTATATCAAACCTGGGCAAGCTGAGGACGAACACCTCACCAACCTCATTGCGTCGTTTGCCGATGGGGGTGAGGCCCACGCTGAGAATGGCACGGACGATTCACACTGACTTCCTCACCGCTGTGAATTGACAGAATTACTTCTTCCTAATTAATTACCAAGAATGCACAGAGTTCAACTCTGCCAGAAGTTGACAGAACTGTGTGGGTGCTCAAATTTAGTGGACAGATGGGACAGATGCGGATGTTGTTCAAAAAGGAACAACACTCTGCAGCCTTGTCATCCTCCGGTGGCTATCCCAAGTGACCTTAAGAAAATAGGCTCGTTCTTGACCCAATGCTCCTTGAAACCAATGCGGCTGAAGGGACGGGACTTGAGGTGGCTGCCATGGATTTGTTTTGATAAATACCAAAACCATGAGCCTGCTTTTGCAGAAAATGACCGATCAAAGTGCGGTGAGTCTTGTGAGGGGTCACGAGTGACGGAAAACAACCAGGCTTGGCATGAAAACAGTCACCCAAGTAATCCCAAGTGAGTCTTTTGCAGATGCGATGCCAAGAGGGACAAGAAGATGGACAGTTTGAGAAGGGAATAGGGATCTTTCAGGGCGCATTGCTATCCGTTACCATGCTTGATGTATGCGCGTGCACAGAAAGGCTTAGGCTTCGCAGGAGCACGAGAAAACGTCACCGAAATCCAGGTCCGCGCAACTGTCTGGCTGCCAGGTGGACGTGATCCTGAGTGACACAGTTTCACAGCGTGAGAAGGTCATGAGGTCATGAGGTGATGCAGTGAGGAAAGTGTATGACTTTGACATGGTAGCTAAGCTTTTAGTTGGACAACTCAGACAGAAAAACACCGCAGGTTCTGAGGAGCATCGCTTTTGGGTTGAGCAAAATTTGCCTCTCAAGGTTTTTCGGGTTGACATTGACGGTGAGACTGTGACTTTCAGTCAGTCGCCCTCTGCCTGTGCGATGGCCGATCCAGAAGCCGCCTCTTCAAACGAGGAGGCTCTTCACTGTAGCTTGGGCACACTGGGAATCACTGAGGGCGCCGGACATATCACTGTTGCAATTTTTCAGCTGGTTACAGCACTGCAACAGGACACCGTTGATGATGATACAGCTTTACGCAAGGCTGGATGAAACTCACATGAAACTGTTGACACGATCTTGCATAATCAGATTCAGCACGTGTCAGAATGTTTTTCCAAAGATTTGCACAGGTTCTTTTTGATCTCAGTGCAAATGCAGATCCTGGTGCTGCTCCTAGCTACTAAGAAACTAAGGTATACAACGATTTTACATATCCGAGGTATTCAGAGGTTGCAGATTGAAGACTCAATGTAGACTGTATTTTTTCGCAGGCCAGACTTTTGTGACAATTTCACGGAGCAACTTCATCTTCATGGCATTGACCCACCTGATCCCACACTGATCCGAGTCTCGGACCGTGTGTGTAGTTCCATGATGCCTTACGATTCATGAGGTGAGACCAGCTCTCCAATGAAGCGTCGTCGAAGCCGACATGCGTCCCTCTTAGGTGTTGCTGTCGGCATCTTGCAGAGAAACCCTGGATTCCTGGAGATGGCACATGTCGGACATGTTGCATGGATTTGCTCGTTGGGACCTGCCAAAACCATGGAATGAATGCCGTCCATTGCCATCCTAAAACATGCCAGGTGGCCAGGGCACTGTGTGTGTCCCAATGATCCCTGGTCTGACAGAGAAGCAGGCCCTTCACATTTCAATCACGGTGAAATTGGGCATATGGAAGGCCTCCAAATCCACAAAAAAACTGTCTCAGATGTTTCGCTGTTTTTTGAGGTCCTTTCCATGTTGAAACAACTACTTGGAAGGGTGAAGCGTGAACTTCTGACCTCACCGTTTGTGCCTCTCGACAGGTGCAAGGGCTCAGGGAGGTCTTCAGCCTCTTTGATCCAGAAGGGTTTGCTCCTCAGAGGTTCAAAGTGATACACGGTGCGATACGTTGCTTTCTCCTCTGTTTTTTGCCGCCCAAAGCGTTCTTCCATCCTTGTTGAGTGGGAAAGACGAGGTCAGGGAAAGTGCGACCTGAAGAAATTCGACTAGCTGCCAGCGACGGCTTGGAGAAAGAGTTCCCAGAGGCACAAAAGATCCGCCTTTGGCATCGCCGGGTGCTTGGCACACTATCAGCGTGCAAATGAAGGGAGGTAACTGCGGTTATCGAAATTCCATGTGCAGTGCATAAAATGTAGGAAGGCGTCTCCTGCAGTCACTAATTTGGTAAAGATAAGCCATGTTATGCACAGGGGGGCCCTGTTGCAGCATGGAGTCCGGATCATCCAATATCAAGACACTGCCATGATCTTTGTCCCATGGTGACCATAATGGTGACCCGCAAAGCGCACCTGTAACGCGACCAATGCATCAAGGGCTGGTACCCCTGGTGGATCTCGCTGCATGTGGTGAGTTTGGAGCATTTCAACCAGAGAAGCCACATGGACGAGGGAGACCATGGCAGACCCGGTGGACAAACACGTCATGATTAACACATGTCACCAACACCCACGGTGGGAACAAAGTGCTGATGACAGAAATGATGACGAGGATGACGAGCATGATGAGGATGAGGATGACGACAAGGGTTGAAGTAACAACCTTAATTGCCAAAATCAGACATGGCACTTCACCAAGCATTGCAACTCTCAGCTCGTGCTTTTCATTTTTAGAGCCACCCTCACTCCATTTTATGGCACTCCCCCATTGCTTTACTTGGACAGTTTCCTGCGCTTCGCTTTACTTGGACAGGTCCCCGGTCTTCCACAACTTTTCGTCTTTCCCTGTCTCAAGTTGATCTACAAATCGCCACTGATAGTCTTTCAGACCATCCTCAGAACTGCGTGCCAATGACATTAGGACCTGTGCGGCCTAGGTACATTTTTGTCGCATCTTCAGGATCTTAGATGACCTGTAAGCCTGATGAAACATAGATGCTAAGTTCCCTAGACCCCACTGGGCTACTCTTCCTCTAGGTGGTCACGCAGACACCAGAAATTGTGCCAAGGATTCATGGGCATCGTAAGCATTGCAGATTTGAACTGATCACTGTCGTTTTCGCACAGGAAAGCTCAGCATTGAAAGAGGACATATACATATACATATACATATACATACACATATACATACATACATACATACATACATACATACATACATACATACATACATACATACATACATACATACATACATACATACATACATATCTATCTATCTATCTATCTATCTATCTATCTATCTATCTATCTATCTATCTATCTATCTATCTATCTATCTATCTATTTATATATATATATATTTTGATTTATCTATACAGTACATACATAGTATTATGCATGCATTCGCATATGCAGCATTGCATGAAGGCAACTATGCTGCAAATGCCTCCTTGACATTTTTAGATGAGCACGGGGAAACCATGTCACAATTGATGTAGATCAGGCTATCATTTTGTCTCAAAGAGGTTCCATCAGCATGTGCTGTGTGGACAGGTTTGGCACTTCATGACTGCTTTGGAAGGCCATGAAAGCGTTGACTTTCAGGAGATGTTGCTGACTCGAAAGGATTTACCTGCCAACTCGGTCTCTCCAGAGCCCATTCAGAATTTTCAAGATATTGTGCATCGGATTTTGTCTCCGCAGTCTCTCGGCCCGAAAGCGGCAGAGCAACACACCCATCACAACACAGCCAGGGACATTGCCACACGGACTGACACTTGAATTCTGCACCAGGTAGTTCTACTTACATGAAGAAATCACTGCCTCAGAATTAAAAGTGCAGGCAGTGAAAGGCTGCCCAAAAGGTCTCCTGGGACTATGGCATCTTCCGGGGAGCGACTGCCAGTGATGCTGGGGTATGGACCTTGGTGTTGGACCACCGGCCATTAGATGCTCTGCTGCTTGCCAAGTTGAGGCGTACAACTCCGCCCACAACGTCCTTAAACTCCATAGCTTCCAAACCCTCCAACAAGAGTGAGCCCACTCAGGTGAGGGGGGACGAGTTGAGACAAACTTTCGCAGCTTTGCAGTTTTTTGTTTTGCTCTAGCGGATGCATATAATTTATACAATGCATATGGCACATCCAGATGATGTTGACGATTCCTGCACAGACTAAGAGCATCAAAGATCTCAGAGTCAAGAGCCACTGATGGCGCCAAGGATCACACAGGCTTTCTTGATCCTTTGATGTTTCAGATACAGCCATCAGTAACCTTTTCTGACCTGCCAGGCTGAGCTGAAACTCAGCAGCAAAGAAGCATCAAGACTTTTACCTCCAACCTTTTTACATCCCAAGACCATGAGCTTTGCAGTTTGAAACGGTGCCACTGAGGACAGAACTTCAAGATAGTGAAGCGACACGCGGAAAAGTTTCTTGGCACAAAATGCTCAACAAGCCTTCGCAGCTTCTTAAGATATCTCGACATTGAGTGTTTGGCATTGTTTCACAAAATGCGAAAATAGGGCAAACCTGCAAACCATTAGCAAGTGTGTACCACTTTCCTTGTCTAAAACATTGGGGTGCAAAAGACCCCAGAGCCTGCACAACTTCAGTGATGATGATGATGATGATGGTGATGATGATGATGATGATGATGATGATGATGATGATGATGATGATGATGATGATGATGATGATGATGATGAGGGAAGTATCATCCATTTCTTGAAAGTACCTATTGTTGGGCCTGTCCACAATCTGTATACTCCTCATAGCGCTCAATGATGACTTTGGGGTTGGGAACAATCTGCCGTTCTGCAGCCAAGCACATTCTCTCACACCCAGAGACTCCCATTTTGCTTCTCTGCTTTCGTTGCCACTGGGCTAAGGTCCTTATTGCAATAAATATGACTCGAGGAATGCCATGGTTCAGAAGAGAGAAGGATCCAGGTTCCAACTGTTCCAACTGTTCCAACTGTTCGCGCTCATGGCAGTCCTCTTTGGTTAAAGACATTACGGGGACACTGTGAATCAGCCACACAGCGCGCAGGTTGGTTTGTTGTGGGCAATCACAAAGTGGTGGAGCGACTAAACCAGGATTGGTTGGAAGCTTGGTGGTGTGGCAGGAGAGCTATGCTGTAAGCGTCTATAAGCAGTTTACAGTGGTTGTGATAGACTCTGGAAACAAAATTGGATGTCACTCGCACATTATAGTGAGAAATAACGAACAGTGGAGGGTTGCATACATATAGTTGTTGCATGCATATCGTTCACTTCAGCACTTCAGCACATCCTCATTCACTCGTGACATATTTTCAAGGGAACCTTCCCTTCAAATCGTAATCACACGAAGTATCTGAATTTCCCCTTCCACCTCAGACATGATACAGACTCTTCCCCAACGGAAAATGTTCTCAACAGAGGCAGTGGGGGTGTGGTGCTTGGAAGGGTGCATGAAACAGGCAGTTGCGCTGACACGGGATGATATCACTAGCAGGAAAGACAGCCTTCTACCCTTTGTTGGAGGAGGAAAAATGATGGAGATGCGGCTGTGATGAATGTAAGCGCTGAGATGTTCCACGAACAGCTTTCGCTGTTGCTCTGTGGACGACAGAGTTTTCACAACATACCAAACCAAAGGTGCACTTATTGCATACTTATTGCATTGCTTCTGTTGTTTCATATGGTCACAATGGGTCCTCGCTGGTGAATCTCGCATTGCTGCTCCAATGAACCGATGCTGGAGATGCACCAAGGACAAAACTGCCTTGGAGCAACTTTGCGAGGTGCTGCAGCACAATAGAGCGGGTTTGGTGAACCCCCCCAAAGCGACCTGAATCATCCAGAATTCAGATGAATCCACATATATTTATATATATAAATATGTATATATATATATATTTATCAAAATATATGATGATATATAATATAAGATATTATATATAAGTACATTTCTACATGTAACATCAACTAAGAACAAATTGACAACACAGAGGAACACGGACAACCATTATCGCTTTCCTTTGAAGCTAAGTGCCGTAACAGGATAAATGGCCCATTTGAGTTACCTATTGTTGATGTTGATGGTCACATTTTTGATTCAGAGCTGATGAGTTCCAGTTGATTATAGATGACCTTTGTGCGCCTTTAATTGAAAATTCTTCGCAGGCAAAGACAATTGCAATTTCCATCCTTTTGAGTCCCACACGTCGTTCTGAATCTGCTTGTCAGGACATCACGTTCTTAAGCTCGGATCTTCAGCTCTTTGAAAGTGAACCTTATGTCTTATGCAAATCAGTGTCTTTGTCGGCAATTCAAGACCTATGGAGCCATGGTAAATTGCAACGCAGATGCGACGAATAGACACACGATGACACACGCGTCCTTTTTTTAATTGTTCAAAATCATTCTATAGAAAAGTCCACTGCAAAAAGCTTGCTTTTGCCCGTTGTTACATTGATGGCCTTGATGGTTCAAGGAAAAGTACTGTGGCTGCTGTGCTTTGGCGGCATGAAATAGCACAGTCGAAAGCGTTGAGTTTGCAAGCCTGAAGTTTGAAGTACATTTATCCTCATAGTTGATGTTTTTTTGCCTAAAGGGGTCTGCCATGAAATGTTCTGGGCTAAGTCTGAAGCTGTTGTAGCCCATCCTGACAACGTCTTTGAACCGGAAACTGTGTTTCACCCGGACTTTCTCTAGCCAAGTGATCACCGTGCACACGAAGGATTCAATAAATGGGGAGATAAATTTTGAAACACATGTCCTGTAATACATTGTAACATACATAGATTTAGCACTCAGTTAGACTTAGCCATTGGAAAAAAGGGTTCACAGGAGAAGTTGAAGTCCATGGTAGCACTTGCCCACTTTGAGCGGAGGGGTATTACTGGGTGCAGTTCAGAAAGGCCTTCGTCAACCGAGAAACAGAAAGGTCTTAGCCTCTTGTATCGGCAGTTAGTCCTGAGGCTCTGGACTCGCTGAGGTTTCGCTCTGATGTCAGCGGTCTTAGTGATTGCCACCGTGGCGTGGAGCGCATTGCTCGCGGGCGACGAAGATGAAGCCGAAGAATCCTCCAGTGTGACCGTTCCTTGCCGAGGATGCAATGACTTGGGACGCAAATTGTGCCTGCTTTCCCTGAATTTTGAACGCAACTAACGCAGCTCAATAAATTTGACACAGCTGACTTCTCGTTGAGAAACCAATTGATGACAATCCAGAAAGCAATTGGTCCTTTTGCCGCTTTGACCTTGCCTGTCAGAATGGCTTGATGATTGCTTGCGGCGTGTTCATCAGCGTCACGGTCATGTGCTGCTTCTGCATGAACTTTCGCAGGAGCTCTCACTGCTCCTGCAACAAAAATAAAAATGAGGCAGATATGAGTCGAACGCGAACATCGAATGTACCATAAAGCAACGCGTAATGTTTATTTGCTTGGGCCACAGTCCATTTCTTGAAACGAGTCACGTGGTGTTGCTTGGAAGCACTCACCAAGAAAGGGCATCACAGAGGTAAGATCAAGTACTACTAAGTACTGTAAGTGTTCTTTTTTCAGAAGAGCTAATGGATGTCCAGCATGAACGTGGAACAAATGATGCAGGAAGCGCATGATGGATTGGGAGGCACTGGGACCTTCGGATGAAATGCTGGAGATTGCGAAGCCTTTGAAAGAGCCACAGATCAGAAAAGGGCGATTCCAGAGTTTCTATATGTTTCGATCGTGTAACCTGATGGATTCTTACATGAGATGATGCAAAACGGCTTTGCAAGTTAGGACAATCCCCTTTTGTCCTGAAGGTGCCACATGGAGAAATCAAAAGATTTGCAGCCAGATGGGGCAAGAAGCAGCCCGACCAAATTTGGAGTCGTAGTCATGCTGCAGCTATTGTCGCCATCTCCGTTCCTGGCCCTTACTGTTGCCTCATCATGTCTTCGCATTCTTGGTTGTCTCCATCTGTGATTTTCTCTTCCTGTTGTTTCGAGGTTTCCTTCTTGTCTCGGTAGTCTCCCTTCTTGTTTGCCACGGAACGGCATCGAGGGTAGCAGATGAGAAAGGAAACAATCTTACGAGTACTAATGGAAGATGCTGACATTTGCTTGGGTGAAAGCCCGTTTTTTTGATTGAACAAGGACATTTTTGCAACCAGGGTGTGGCCTTGGGGGGAAATTCGCTGCAGTAAGTTTAGATGGGCCAGTATTTTTATAGTTTTCTTGGATTTTTTTTGGGCGTAATCTGATGTAATTTGATGCATTTTTTCACTATTGGTTTGACCACAGGCTTTCCCTCTTTTCTAGCTTCCAACCCTTTGTATTTTTGTCTCATTGCTTGAAGAGTGACAACATATTGATGCCAGATGTGAGAAGCTGATGTTGAAAAGAACATGAATATAGCTACCGCACTTGGTATCCGGGTGGTATGTCGGCGAATTACACGCAAACCAATCTTGACTTTGAACTATCCGATCCAGCTTTTGGATTCTTTGGATAGATCCTTCTGTTGAACTGTTGGTGCAGAACCCTGAAAATGCTGTATGTTGCTTTGCTCCCAATAGTACGTGCATCGTTGACTTTCCAATATTTATTGCTGCCCAGAATGAAGTCAAGTCATGTTTTTGCAACATTGCTGCTGGATTTCAGGAATGGATTTAACTTGACATTTCAGCTGAATTGCGACGGCCCAAGCTACTTTATTTTGAAGCCGAAGCAGCAGGCAAGTTGGAGAGGGGCAGTATGGAGCTTGCAATTAAAGAATAAGATTCAGGTGCCAGAGAAGTCGTGTGGTATTGATACCTGAAACGTCCAAAGCTGATCCTTACCTCTCGAGTGGCTGCAATGTAGTGACCAGTGTCGTTGAATGGGTGGACTTGCGTGGCCTTGCACCATAGGCATCAACGGACTCGAATACTGAAAGTGCTGAGCGTCAGATTTGTGAGGTTTGATGGGTTTGGAGCCTCAAACCAGTGCCGTTGTGCCAGACCGATGTTTACAGTAATTACCTCTGAAAAGAGCTTTGGTAGGTTCGGACCACTGCGCTTTTTTCAGCCGTTGCTTCAGCGGCTTGCCAACAGTTCAAAGGCCTAGCATAGATTGTTCAGGAATTTGGGCAAGTGGAGTTATCTAAAGAGATAAACATCCCTTGCCATACCAATTATGTCCAGAAAGCGCGCAGAAATTGCTGTGCAGCTGCAAGGCGACGTCCCGTCGTGGAAAAAAAATCATCGCCTGAGACATCACAAATGGACATGGAACGCGTATGAACGCATATCAAAGCTGACCAATGCCCCGCAATTTCGGTGTCGGCGCAAGAATTGCACACCAGGACTTTGTAGCCCTGCTTACAGAACCACTTGGCGATCATTACAGCAAAGCCGGAACGCCCTACCCTTGTCTTACGGTGTCATTCTTGAAACGTGTTTGTGCCTTGTCTATCCATGCCTTTCTATCAGAGTTGGACTTCATGTTGTGATTCTTGAATGTAGGTCTGGTTGCGGTGATGTCAATGTGGGAGATTTCTAAGCAAAGAGTTCAACCTTTCCTTGGACCGGTTCACCAAGGTCCCGACTGATGAATCTTTTCGGAGCCGTGAATGCAGGCGGATCTCCTGAGGACTCAACAAGTTGTCAGCGATTTCATAACTAGGCGAAGCAGTAAGATAACATCTAAACCTAACACGGTAGAGTCAGTTCATGTAACACCTGAGAGTCCTGAGAGTCTTGGTAGTCAGAAATGAGTTCCAACGCACCTGGGTCTGCAAAATGCAAAAGTCCCTCTTCTCAGCCAAAGTATGGCTTCACAAAAATCCAAAGTCCAGCTGGTGGAAATGCATGAATGTAGACAATCTACAATCCAGAACACTTTGCAATTTGCAAGTGCCAATTCTAAAGTGAGTAATGCAAGTAGCTGACGAGGTAAATTCAATCAGGATGGAGATCCATTGGTAGATAGGGATTGTGCTCGTCATGCTTGTCATTGCTGCTGAATCTATTCTTGTACTGGACCTTTGAGTGCCAGACTTCGTGACTCTTGCTCACCTGCGACACCTGGTCGAATACCTGGCATGTTTTCGAAGCCTCAAAGGCATTCTTGGTACGGATGAGGCTTCACTTGCCAGTGTAGATAGTGTAGGGATTTCAAAATTCGACTGAATCATCAACTAAAGTAGGTCAAACATGGTCAAACCTGTGTAATGAGTTTGCTGGGAGTTGCTGTGGTCTAGTGCATCTCAACTACTTTTTACCACCATATACAGTATGTATACGTACCATGCCATGCACATGAAATATTTTGGTCTAAACACAGCTTGTCAATTCGTTGCCACATTTGTGCATCGTGGTTTCGTTTCATTAAGTCTGCAGCAGAAGCAGGTTTCCCGTAAACTGCTTGCATTCGGTTGTGCTAGGTGTATTATTACACACACAAGATGATAAACGAGCACAGCAATCCGAAGCATTTTCAGGACGAATTGGGGATTCAAATGGATGATGAGGAGCTGCGAGGAATGTTGGAAAAGGTCCGGAACTCAGGATGGCTTTGGATCTCAAAAACGGGATGGACCAAATCCCAAGACTTGTGATGCATGGATGGTTCCTAAAGTGTGGGTACCGCAAATCAATTTTTTCTAAGCAATCGACTCTTTTTGACATTTTTGGTACATATTTGGATCACCATATTCTAGCAACACCTGAGCAGGTCCAGAATGCAGCAAGCTGCTTTCGGAAGGATTTTACTGGCCAAGATGAAGACTTCAGAGCCAAAGGATGCACCAGAATCAAGGAATACATAGTAACATAGCATAACATGACACGATGCCAAAAAGATTCAATTTCCAAGCACGGAACGTCCCTAGCATCGCTTTCCCACTTCTATGCTTTGCCAAGAGTGAACCGAGGCAGGAGCGGATGCTGATGACCGCCTAAGCATGGACTCGTTTTACAATGTAATGCGCCACAAAGACTGAGCAGAAAATGGCACCCTTCGGGCAGCAGTCAATGGCTGAAGCGAATCCAGGTCCAGAATGGTAGTGAGCATGCCCCAAAATTGGCCAATTTGCTTTCCTTCCCAATTTTTCCAGAGGTCTTAGATTTATAGGCACGCAAAAGAAGGAAGGGCGTTAAAGGATATGGAAGGGCCATGTCAGTACCAACTCACTCGGATTTGGCAGCGTTTTGTTCAAAGGATCTCCCAAGAGGGCAATGGAAATGTGATTCGTGTTTGAGTTCTCCTTTCGGGGTTCCACCGAGCGGTGGATTTTCTTCCAAACTGCAACTGGGTCAAGGCTCAGCGATCCGAAGCGATCCTCCAGAAGTGCGCGGAGCGCGTGGAGTTGGTGAAGTCAGTGAAGGTGAAGGAGTCCTTGAAGCGACTTTTCACGAGAAAGTTGGTCCTTGAAGCTGAGTGGCTCCAATGGAGCAGGGCCTGCGTGCCTTGAGACAGCTTTCGGCAGGGCTGGGCAATGAAGCTGCTGTTTTTAAGGCTGCCAGCCTGGTTCCAGCTGACAGCTGGGAGGTGTCACCACAAGGAGCGCAAGCGCCGCAAGCACAATGCAGAGGGAGCCCTTCGGGCTCACCGCTTGTGCGGCAGGGATCCGACAGCGAATCAGAAGATGAGACTGACACGAAGGAAGCTGTGCAGCTCAGCGAACTCTACACGTGGGGCCGAGCTACCAACTATCAGCTGGGATATGGTGTCAGTGGAAATGAGCAACAAATTCCTAAGCTGGTGCAACTGCCTACTGGAAGGCAAGTGACGTCCCTAGCTCAGACTGTCAAAGTTGCTGCAGATTATTTAAAATCTGATAGTGTTCGGTGTCTTCATGAGATAGAAAGTCATGCTTAGGAAAAGTGATACTCATTTCCAACCAGAACCACCGTACCTTTTGGCCTTGCGTGAGGTACTTGTCTTGTGGGCGGTTCCACAGCACAGCCGTCACTTCTTGTGGAAGTGTCTTCACCTGGGGCTTCGCGGGGGCCAGCGGTCGATTGGGTCAGCAGCGAGAAAACCGCGAGGCAGTAGTCGAACCTACTCCGCTGCCCCAGTTTGGACCAGGCAGACACCATGCCACCAAGGTTGCGACAGGTGGGGCATCCCCAAGAGTTCGAATCAACGGGCGCTTTCAAAGAAAGGTTCACATTTTTTTCCAATTTTCTCTCTAGATTTTTTGGAACATGTGACATGCGACATCAGCATCCCAGGTCTGAATCACACTTTGGCCATGACGGCTGCTGGGAAGCTACTCGCTTGGGGCTCCAATGAGCGAGGTCAACTGGGATTTGGGGCGCCTGGTGACGCTGTAATGGTTCAACCAACGGTTTTGAAGGCGCTGGGGGTGGCCGGGCAAAATGAGTGGCTCAAAGAAATGCCCGGAGTTTGTGGCACAAGCTGCCCCTCAAAAACGTTTGATTTTTCAATTTTCTTTAGCTTGTGCTGCAGCGTTCAACGCTGTCTTCAAGTAGTTGTTTCCTCCAATTTCTGTTGCACACGAAGTGATGGATTTCTTCAGCCCTTCAGGCAGTACCGTGGCAAAAGCAGAAGGTGACTGACATTGCCACTGGTGCCATGCATTCCCTGTGCATTGCAGGCAGATCTCCAAAACTGCTTGATCCCTCAAGCATTGTTTTAAAGTTGTACATTTTACTGAATTGAACAAGTTCTGTGTTTAGGTACTGCGTTTTCAGAACTTGGGTTTTACCCTGAGCCAATCGAATTTTGGCTTCAAAGAGAGTCTCGCTTTGAATACTCAGAATCCCACACGTCACACACGCACACACACACATGTCACATACATGTCACATACATGTCACATACATGTCACATACATGTCACACACACACATATTTCAATTGATGTCACTTTTGCGTTTCGTTTCCCTAGGTGAGGCTGGGCAAGTGTTCGCATGGGGTTGCAATTTGCACGGAGCTTTGGGACTTGGAACTCCACCTCTGGGCCCTTCTCAAAGTGCACAGCCGCAATGTTTGCCCCATCTGAAGTCCGTAACCTTCTTGGTGGCGAATCCCGGACACGTCAGCGTGTGTTTGATGATGTCTCACGGAGATGCCATGATATTTGGCGGTTCCCCTGTCCCTGCAAGCGATGCTCGCTCTGTGGATCAACGTTTCTATGTTCCTGCTCGGGTGCGGCGCAAGGAGCCAGATTTGCTGAACGTTTCTGTGTCGGATGATTGGCAACTGCAGCGTGGCAGTCAACTGAGCCCGTTGAGGTGGGCGACTCTGAGCGACTCCGAAGGATTTGGAATTGACACCGATGGGCTTCTTTGGACTTGGCCTACGGCGTTGCGTCCTGCCACAGCTGACTTGGTCTCTGTGATGTTGAAACGAGCTGTACGCTCCAGGCTGGCAAGTGCTGGTGAGCTGACACTGAATGCATCCGATCCACTGGCGAATGACTTTGTTTTGATCGAAGAAGGTGCAGAAGATGAAGAACTGACCTTGGCAACTCAAGAACTTTTGATCCCTCCATCACCTATGCAAGGTCCAGTGGAAGACCTTCAGCGAGTGGGCATTTCAAGTCTTGGGGTTTCGTTCAAAGCTGGAATCACTTGGGCTGTTGATGACTCAGATGCTGGACATCTCTGGCAATTGAAGCGCGACCAAAAGTCGAAAGATGCTTGGGCAGCTGAACGCTTTGAGTATTTGGCACAGGTCTCCTGTTTCACATGTGGCCCTGAGCACCAAGCAGCCGTCACCACTTACACGGTGCCACGCTTTGACTTGCACCAAACTGATCCAAAAGAGCTATGTCAGTCAAGTGAGGGCCATGAGGACTTCAAAGACACCAGGACAGGCTCTTCGGCAACTGGCCAGGTACCATCTCTTCAGCAGATTTGCGAAGACAAACTCTGCTCAAAGTTAAATCCACGTTCGTTTGGCTTGGTCTGTGACATAGCGTGGGAGTTGAATCGCCCGGCTCTGCTGGATCGTGCTTTCCAGTTCTTGTGTGCCAATGCTCCACTGATGTTTTCGAAGCTGCACCTGCCGACTTTGAGTCAACTTCCTGCGGAAGTTTTGGCTGCCTTTGAAATGGCTGCCAAGGCCAAGGCTCTTGGTGATGGAGCTGCTCCCAGTCGAAAGGACAGCGAAAAATCTGTGAATGCGAGCGATGACGTGTTGAATGAAGCTAGGGACTTTGGCATCCGAGAACAGAGCTTTGGATTCTCCTCGTTGGGAGCTCCTTTTCAGATGGATGCATTGGATGACGAGAGGATGTTGAATGAAACTACCAAGCTTTGTGAAAGCGGCCAATGGCCTCTGGTTGCATCCCAAGCTTTGTCGCTATTGGCCACTTCCTTCCCTGGCACCGCTGCTGGAGAGGGTCTCATTGCGGAGAAGTTGGGCTTATCATTTGCCTTGCACGAGCTGGAGCAGGTGCACATGGGCCTGACCAACTTGACCTTGTCATCATACCAGAAGTCTATTTGAATTTTATTGCAGAAGAATCTATTTAAGAATTCTATTTGATATTGTTTCTAGATCGCTGAACATGAACAATGAAACTATTTGTATCTATTTTTGATGCATTCGTTGGGAGTTTTATCCGCTTGAAACGTGCAGCTGGTTTGCTGCAGGTGCAACTGGAAGCAGAGAATGCGGAGAAGGAGGAAGCGCGGCGCAAACGTCAAAAGCCTTCCAATTTCTCTCCCCAAATCGCCTCATCGGCACCGAAGTATGCCACCTCTCCACCGATGTCATCCAAATCTTCACCCAAATCAGCGGCAGTCTCACCCTTCCTCCAACCTGAGAAGTCGAGCCCTGTCTTCGAAGCACAGGACTGGGTTGAGGTGCGAGGGAACTCCCGGCCTAAAAAGGATGCTTCGTCCATGGCCAGCCCAAAAGTGAAAGCTTCAGCAGAGCCGATCCCCCCCCAAATGCCGCTTGCTGCCGCTGTCCCCCCAAGCCCAAAAGGTGGTAAAAAGGGTGACAGCGCAAAGGATGGGAAAGGCAAAGGCAAAGGCAAGACTTCACTGATGTCATTGGATGAGAGTGCATCTTCCCGACATTTGAGGCTTGCAGATTTCATCAAGCCCCAGCCTGGAAGAGGCAAAGGCAAAGGGAAAGGCACCGAGGCAAAGACAGTTGAGAAAACCGGTGAGGGATCTGAGAGTGGTCCTTCTGCAATTCTGGTTTCAGCTCTGCAGTCAGCAGGGCGTGTGCCCAAGGGTCAAGAGAACGGATCCAGTGGATCAAGGTGGGCGCCCAAGGATCCAAGTGATGCAAATCGATCATTGTCCCAGATTTTGGAGGAGAACAAGGCCGAAAAGGCTGAGGCAAAGAAGAAGCACAGCCGGAAAGCTGAAACAGTGACATGCTCCTGGGGTCGTGATGCTTTGCCATCGGAGCAGTCCAAAAACCAATCCATTGCGGAGATCCAACAAGAAGAAGAGCTTCTTCGAGAACATGATGAAATCCTGGAAATTGAGGCATCCCAGCTGTTTTTCTGCGATGTTTTGCCTCCACAACGTCCCTCAAAGCCTGTATTTAAGGAAACAGATTGAAATGTAGCAGTGGCATCTCAGGCAAGAAATCCTGATTGAACTAGTCCCAACAAGCAGCTACCATCTCCTGCAAGTATCTCCCTTGTGACAAAAGGGAATGTCACCCACTTGAGTCTCCTTTGTGTGGAAATTGCCAAAAGGATTTTTTGATTAAGGTATGGATTTTGCATGATGGGGCAAAAAACATTAACGCCGAAAGGTTCATCCTCCGTCCATGCATAGATGGTTGTCCATCATAATGATAATAGCTCGTGACCATCCTCAACAACATCACCATCATGTGATCATTCCTATCATCATCCTCATTGTGCTTGTTATCCTTGTAATCTTCACGGTCGTCATCATTACCATTGTCACTGTGGCTATTTGCACCATCATTTTCAGAGTCATCATCATCGTCGTCGTCGTCATCATCATCATCATCATCATCATCATCATCATCATCATGATTGTTTGTGTCGTGTCATTGTAATGGACACGCGATCATTTTAATCATCATTTATCATCATGACCATCCATCAGAATCATCATTTTGTGTTCACCTGTCGATGTGCATGGTTTATTCATGTGATTCACAGATGTAAACGTCTTCCAACGTTATTCGTCCTGTATGCCATTTTGTCCGCCGCTGTCTACCTTTTCCCCTAACGTCCCCCCCTTAGCCTTTTGCTTATCTGTTTGAGACCCACTCCTCCCATTGAGACAAGAATTTCAATTTGGCATTGCACTTTAGCACTGCTTAAGTACTGCTTACCTCTCAAATTTCAGCATTGCAGCGCTCTCAGCACAACCTCCACAGCGCCCGACGAGGCCATGTTCGCAGCACTGGAGGTCGCTGAGATCCACGAAGCATTGGAGCAATCTCGTGCTGCCAACGGAGAGGTCCCAGGTCCGCCGTCCAAAGGCGCCAAATTAAAAGGTGAAGGCAAAGCATCCAGGCAGTTCCAGGCGCCAGATGCGAAAAAAGATTCAAAACCGAAGAAAAAGAAAGGTCAAGGCTACCAAGGCACCCAAGGCAGTTCCAGAGACTGGTGGTCAAATGGCTGGTCAGACAGCTGGAATTCTGGGTGGGAGAACAAATCCACTGCACGTTGGCAGAAGCGCCAAACTGAGAGTGAGGCTGCGCAAAAAGATGCGTGAGCTAAACATATGGACAGGCTCACCAGTCTGAATTTTCCTGCGCGCCTCGAAAATTGATGCGGGATTCCTGGCATATGTGAGAGTTTGGCAAGGCCTTTGGGACACTTTGGGTTTATTGTCCCGTAGGAAAGCATCTCGTTGACTACTTGGACTTCTCATTCTGCTTGCAAGCTATTTCGACGTTGTTTGTGATCGTGGAGTTGCAACAAGTTCCTTACCTATTTGAGCTTGTTGCGACTGCAAATGTGATTCATGTCGCAGCATTCTCGAAGCAGTAGCCGATCTCCGTACTGCACTTTGCCAGCGGCCCTGCCCTGAGTTCCATCTCAATGTTCCCGCATGGAGCTGCCCGCATTTTTTCCAGACGTGCTTAAGGTTGTTTACTTTTTACAGATGCTCTAAGGTTGTTTGTTGAAACCTTAATCGTGATACATGTGAGAAATGAATTTAACACATCTCCATATTTTTGCTGCGAGAAGTTGATCGAAGTTGACCGAGGCCTCGCAAAAAATGTCTCGGAAGAGGTGCAGTAATTAGAAACTCATTGAGGTGTCATTTTCTCGCTTAGGATATTTTTTCAATAAAGGAGTTGCTAATGTGCTAAGTGCTACTGGTAAAGACCTTAGAAATATCTCTTTCTGTGTTTTGGAGTTGCCAACCGTACATGCAAGCATGACGTTTGGATTTTTTGCATTTGCCCAAAGTGCTAATGAGATCTGTGGATTTGCCGCAGATAGAGTGATGAATGATTCATGACAAATCTGGTGTCAATAAAAGCTATCAGATTTCTGACTTGTGCTACTTGCCCTGCTTGCATTTTCAACAAAAATCTACATCATGATGGGATTCATGAGCATAATCTCCTACAGCCTAGTTGTAAGTAGATCCGCCTTATGGATATTCGCAACCAGTTTCGTTGCTCGCTGTTGACGTGGTGAAAGTTGATGTGTACTGGCAGCGAAGGAGTGTGCAGAGCTGTGCGGAGAACAGGTCGACTGCAGTGGTTGGACAGCTGCAGCTGTTTATTTGGAATCCCCAAAACAGCACTGTGGTGTGCTTTGATCGCCTTGAGTCTGTGGGTGTTTCTTGGGCGAGTCTACATGTTTAAGTGGATGTAATGGTGACCTGATTTGGGGTATGATCTTGATTTTCCGCGCCATTGTTTGACAGTCTATGAGGCGCATGTGCTTCTTGAAAGCCCACTTCACGCACTGCATGCTGCGACTGGATTGAATCAACACCACAATGCCCATTTAACTTATCCAGGCCATTTCCATTTGTTGCCGTGATGCACCCACATGTTTTTTTCCCTACGGGTTGGTTGGGTTTTTTTAAAGGCAGGACCACCGCAGCAATGCCAACACTGGGACCAGGCCAATAGCCGGCTCTAGCACATGTGAAGTTCGGCAGCTTGCGGGGCTCAAAAGTTTTGGGGCGGTGGCAGCTCATGGAGCTTGCCCGGGCAAATGGCGGCGGATGGCTACACAATGGGGAAGATGCTTGGATCTTTCTTTGGATTCAAAAAGCCACATGTTTATAACAAATGCATTTAGGTCACCGGTTTGTGCTCGAAACTTTGGAACTCAAGCATGCAAATCTCTTTGTTACGTTTTGAAAACTCGTTTCACACAACCCAGCAGGTTTGACCAGATTCTTTGTAGCTTCGGGCAGAATCCCCACGCTGAAACCACTGGCTTCCTCAAAGTGCAATCCGATTTCTGGACCCCACGGATCGTTCTAGCGGCACTCTCCGAATGCTTGTGCATTGAGGATCTTGAATCCATCCCTCTACATTGGCTCCATTCTAGAAAGCCATGAGCACCGAGTGGCCATCCTTCCGAAACGGATCAAGCAGCTTGAACAAATCGGCGTGGCACAATCCCAGATCATCAAACGTGGAGAGGGGTCAGCAGCTAGAACTCCTTTGCTTGATTCCGACGTCAAACTAGCCTGGATGATACAGTATACAGTAGGCATGATTTTATTTACACAATTGTCGGTATGAGAAGACAGAAGTTTGGTCAGGGACTGGACAGGACAGCGTTTCTCCTTCCAAGATCTTTCTTTCATGCTTGGTCGATGGTCTCCAAATAAGACATTGCCACTGGATTCCCTTGGCCTTTTGGACTCAGGGACTCCATGCCCTCTCCTGAGCCCAAGCCGGGCAACAAGGGATGGCTGTACCGAGTCTTGGAACCTTACTACTCGCGCGAATGTGCCATGGCAGATCTCGTGAACCATCGCAGTGCACTGATTTCTGCAATTTGACGAACTCATGTTGATGAGGCTGGCTTCTAGTACTTGGCTTTCGGTGATTCTTTATCGGTGCACTGAACCTTCACCAGGTGTGGACAATGTGATGAAAGCCATGCTCGAAGGGCAAATTTCCTCTGGGGCAGCCTGGCCTCGGAAGATGGTCGAGGAGATTTGCAATCTTTACAAGGCCCGTGGTGGCCCATGGCGGCGGCGGCACCGTCTATATAAGTGACCAAAGTCCCATGAGTCGCCTGCTGCCTGCACCGCACCCCCTGCAGCCAGCAGAAATTCCATGGACCAAAAGTGTCCCAAACATGGCGTCACTATCAGCATGTGATGATGATGATGATGATGATGATGATGATGATGATGATGATGATGATGATGATGGTGGAAGTGACGATGATGATGATGATGATGATGATGATGGTGGTGGTGGTGGTGGTGGTGATGACTACCATCACGATCACAAGGCCACTGCCATCCCTGAAGACTCATAAGGTCTCACTTTGTAATCATTCATGTAGGTGATTCCAGCAATGAGAGTACCGCGAACCATCTCAAACATATGGCCATGGTCGGAATACACATTTTTTTGTAAACACTACTGTAACCGATGTACCTTTCATGATGACCACACACCGGCACCGCACCACATGGGTGACATTAACTCACAGCATCGCACACGCAGCTCCAGCTGACGCTCGCCCAACGACCCAGCGTTATCAGTTGCGCCGTTGCCCCTCTAGCCACTTCCAACGAAAGGAAGCAATGGAAAACTGCAAAGAAATCGGCTGCAAATGTGGACGACCTAAGCCCTCAGCAAGCAGCAACAAGAGCTCTGCTACTGCTTTGTAGCTTAGTAGTCAGGCCGATGATAGGCCTGTTTCTGTAGGCTTTTGTAAGCTACTAAGCTCGCTACTAAGCCATCCCTAGGCCCTGTTTTGTTAGCATCGCGGCCCCATCAACTGCGAAGGTTCCTGTGGCACTGCCCACCTCGTCCGGCGCTTCTGCATTGCATGTGGCCCTTTTGGCATGCAACTTGGGCCCTCAGGAGCTGGGTAAGCTATAGCACAGCTGCGCCGTTGGTGAGAAAGTGGATGCAGCCATCAACACAGTCTACTGATGTTTACTCCACCTTGTTTTTTGGGCAAACTAGTTTCGAAGCTAGAAGTATGATAGAATACATAGTCAGATCCAAGGGCTCCATTGGAGATGGACTGTGCTGAGGATAGTCACTGAGTGTCACTTCTCGCAGGACATGGTGCTTGTGCCAGCTTTGACAATGGTGGTCGAAGTCTTAGCAGTGCGTAGCAGGATATGCCCATAGGATGTGGAGAGCATTTCTTGAAATCGAGGTGTTAGAGACATAAACGGTAAACGCCTAACAGTTTTTATGCCTAAGTTTGATTTGAGATGTCATGTTTTTCTGAGGCAGTGGCCAACATGGTGAAGATGGTGGGTGCGAAGCCCATCTACTGCGACTGCGCTGAAGGCTCCGTGAATCCCAGCGTTGCGGAACTGAAGGAGAAGGCGACGCCTCGGACCAAGGCGGTCATTGTGTGCCATACCTACGGAGCCTTGGTTAAGCCTCGGTAAGCCATGTGGCAGGGTGGGACCATGAACTACCTGGGAATTTTTGGAAATGAGATGGAAATGATAGGCTTGAATCTTGAAAGCCAAAGGTTTCAACATCTCACAAGACATTTGGGTAGATATTTGCATTTTTCGAAGCTTTGGTGCGGACCAACCACACGTTTTCTGTTGCCCGGAGTTGGTGATTGATTGCGACTTCCATGTATACAGGTAATACATGTTCATAATGATGTTCAATAGCTGGAGTCTTCGAGAGCTCTGATATGGTCAGAAAAAAATAGCACGTGCATTTGCCTATTTGCATATGAGGTGTTGCTTGTCGGGACATCGCGGACATTCGCGACCTGTGCAAGAAGGAAGGTTGGTGGCTGGTGGAGGACTGTCTATGAGTGATTGATATCAGTGATTTCTGAGTTGTGACGTTCTCTTTTCCCCGAAGAGTTTCTACAAGGACGCAACAAATCATAGGCTCAGCAACATGCTTAGTCGTGCAGCAAGGGCTTCGCGGAGCCATCCGGTGGCATGCATGCAGATTCTGGGCACAATCGGGAATCCAACAACGCTGGGACCCGCCTGCAACGCAACGTTCTTGTAAGTTGATATAGAATTAAGCTGCATGAAACTTCACATCTTTCCACCTCAGCACCCACCCAGAAACAGGATCATGCATGGAGTCTCGTGGAACAGTTTGCGTAAGCTCCTGCAAGCACATTTGACGAAATGAAGTTGGCATAAGCGACCTCTCTGGCCACATGGCCTCCCATGAACTGGTTCACAAGCATTGTCCCACTACAAAGGACTTCGCAAATTGAAAGTGCTGAGAAGTGGAGGGTTCCAAAAAAAGGTCTAAGCATGAAACTGGAGGCGAGTGCGTTGTTGGGAGCACTTGCGACCCCCATGAAGCCACAGCTGTCAGCTCCGCTCAGCTCCGTTCCAGGATATTTGCGAAGCCATGGGCACTCGAGCTGACACCGGGGAGCTCGTAGGAACCTTTGGAGACTTCGCTGTCACCTCGTCACCTGGCGAAACAGCTTGTGATCACAGACTTGCCAAGCTTGAGGGGCCAAGGAGAGGACCATCAGACTGTTCCATTTTGAGAGCTGAAAACAGTCTGAAATCATTTGTATATGTTGTTATTGGTTCTTTCATTCTTATACACTGGACCTTTGTGAGATACAGGCCACTGAAGTGCAAGTTGTGATTTGACTTCTTGTCACAATCAGGCTTTATGCTAACAAGCCCATTACTGCTGGCGATGGTGGCTGGATTCATGCTCGAGACAGAAAACACCATGACCGACTGAAGTCTTTGGTGAATCACGGCTTCGATCCTCAGCGGAAGCAATCCTGTTCCTGTGCAATGAAATGCCTTGGTTTGCGCAGTTGCTGAGATACCTTTTTGAGCTTTCCACCAAGATTCTGGCAGCACCAAGGATCCAGCTTACCATTTCCTTCACTTTGAAGTGGCACCAAATGCCAAAATGAACGGCCTTGGTGCTGCTTTTGTTTGCTCCCAGGCCTTGGCGGCGATTGAAGGACCACAGACCACATGCACGTTTTATATATAACAAAGACCTATGACGAAAAGGTGGTATGGGAACACAGCAACACCACGAGTGACAACAACTTGCCACGGCCTGAAACCTGTGCCATTTCCGATTCAAAATGACTGGCTTTCTGCGGACTTTCTTCAGGTGAAGACGCTGCCAGAAGTGATGCAGTTTCGAGGTCAAGTGGCCAGCTGGTATCGAAAGGAGCTGGCAGATGTGGCTGGTTTGGGCTGCATCGAGAAGAGGCACGACGATTTTCGTGGGAATTTCTGTGGGAATCCTGATGAATCACTGCCTGAGAGGCAGCATCACTGTCTGTGTGGGAACTCTTTCTTGGAACACCCGCGGTTCGTATTCAACCTGGCTCGACAGCACACCTGCTCATGAGTTGAGTAGACAACGGCCAACAACGGATGATCTACCTCTGGAAAAAGCAATGATGTTTAAGTCAATCGCGACAAAGATACTCCTATCTACAAGCCCTTGCTATGTCTAGACAGGATTCTTATCTTGTGGCTTTTCCTACCGTATTCTAAATGCACAGTATTTCGCAGCTTGGTGATGACTGTCTTTTTTCCCGAGACTTTGAGGCAAATTGATGCACCATGGGTTTTCGGAGTGCAGACGCAAGACCGAGAATCACGGGACAAGCTGAGAGATCATTTGGCTGCGCATGGAGTGGAGACTAGGAGCTCTGACGGAACCCGCCGGGCCGGTGATCCAGCAATGATGGTCTATTCAGCAACCCTGGGGAGTGGCGGGACCCAAACCATTTGAAAAGACTGCTGCATTGGTACCACAGATCACCACTGTCAAAGACATCCCTGTTTTCTAAAATCACGCTTCGAAAAATCAGACTCAAAGCACCATGTGAAGCTACAGCTAGGGCAAAAATGGGGAAGCACCATAAGCGCAAAGCCCCCCACCTGCCCAAACCGGTATTTTCATGTTAGATTACCATTTCAACCGGGAGAAGTTATAGACATCACAACGCTGAGAAAGGACCAAGACCCTAGACCTACAAGCAAGAGGATCATCACTGGATATTATAGTCAGCGGAAAGTCACGGAACGCCATAAGGTTCACAGAGAAGCAACACCGAACCCCTCACAGAGCAGACGACAATTCGAGAAGCTGTTGGGAAAAGGAACCTTTCCATGGATGATTCGGAAGCACGACCCCTGAACGGTTGAACCAGTTGAACCCAAGGGGATAGGAAGACACTGCTGGCAGTTCAGTTTGGAATCATTTGTACTTCGGCTTGGTTTCTGAATCATGGGCTTTGCTTCCGAGTCCATGGTTTGCTTTTACACTTCAAAAATCATTGGTTTTGCAGTCAACATTTCACCAAACACAACTGGGCTTGATTTAGCACGATTCTCTCAGGGTAGACTTTACCTTTGTGACTCAAGACTGAACTTCTCGGTCTCGACTGGGCAGCCAAAGGGTTTTTCCTGTAACCAGCAGTGGCCAAGACCTGTGGATTGGTTTTAATCGCTGTAGATTTTGGATTGTATAGTCGAATCTATCGCCGTATTTGGCGTGTTCATTGCGGATTTTTTGGCTTTCTGATTGATTGAGGCTAGTCGCAATCCAGCTGAAACTGTTCACAAACCAGGATTGAATCCATCCAGATGTGGTCTTAATTCTGAGACAGTTGGCTGCCTGTCACTGCCTGTTGTTTGGTGACGCACTTTGGTAGGAATTACTTCTATCCACTGCACTTGGAGCCTGCCAATTTCTATGGCGATGAAGTCGGTGCCTATGATATTGTCTTGCCAAATGCTGAACATTTAGCACAGGCGTGAAACGTTCGTTCAACATGTCTATTCCGGGGATCACATGGGGAGAATCGCTTGTGATCTTCTGCAGCGATTCGGGTTAGCCCTGGGTGTGCAATTCTGTTTGTTTGAGAATTGTCTGAGCTGTGGCAGCACATGGCTGGCAAACCATCACTCCAAAGTTTCAACAGAGCCTTGAACCATGTGGATTGCAGACCTGATTACTCATTCCAAGTTTTTGCCCAAGAGTCAACTTTCAACCATGAATGCTCACCGCACCAGACTGGCTTCTACTTGCCTACCCACTCGTTTTTGAAGCCAGAGGACGGCCCATAAATTTTGGCCTCAACTTAAATCAAGAAAAGCCTTTCGCCTGTAGTTCGAGAAGTGTGTTTGTCGTATCGGCACTGAACTTAAATCAAGAAAAGCCTTTCGCCTGTAGTTCGAGAAGTGTGTTTGTCGTATCGGCACTGTGCCAAGACAGTGATTAGTGGTTGGTGACTATACAAAAAAAGAGGAGCAGGAATAGGGATCTCATTTCGCAGGGCCATGCTTTTTCTGCACCCAACAGGTCAGGGGTTCTCTCTACGCCCAGCCGCCCAGGTACGGTAATTCGTGCTTTCTTCCAACCAGATGTTACCATCATGACACCTCCGCGTGCACACGGTTGGGTGGATGCAGAGCGATCCAAGCTCCTAAATGCAAAAGCCTAGGGCGCGCCACTGGCTTCATCGTACATAGTCTATGTTTAGCTCGAACCATTGTGGCCACTGCAAAAGTCAGTGGGAAAAAGTCTGCGTCTGTGATATTTCCCTCATGCACTCCTCCAACTTCTGAACCCTGCAATTGAACATATGCCCCAAAGTGGCCGCTGCACCTGCACACTTCAAGGCGATAGCATTGGGCGAGCTTTCTGCGATAAGGAGCGCTGCACGAGGGACTTCACAGCTGTCAGCCAGTGCGTTGGTGATGGCCATGGCTGTTCCAAGCATCAGGCTGTCCATATTGGTTGCTGCACCGCGTTCTATTGTTTCATGCATACTGCATATGGTTTGTTTATGTTTGTTTTCTCTTTTGCATTGTTGGATTTGTAGATTCCAATCCGAACTTTGGAAGGCCGCTTTTCAGATGTTGCCAGAGCATGAACAACACTTTCCCCGTCACCAACAACATCCACCAATACGATAGGTAGGCCCCGGTGATGTCCAAAGCATGCCAGCAGTATTTAGCACAAAAGTCATACATATTGAGTTTAGATCATCATGTATGTTGCATTTGACAGTATGCAAGTGGGCGAGATCTTGATTTGTAAGCCAAGCAACTGTTCTGCCTGACACTTTCCTGATTTCTGCTCGCCGCCTTTGGCTCCTGGTAGCGGATGCCTGACTGGCAAAGGTGACAGAGAATGAGCGTGCAGGCTGGAACACCACGGGTTTCAGGAAGATGACACGGAGATTCTTCTCAAAATGCCAATGTCAGAAGATGCTTTCGGAAGGAGAGGAAGGGGAGAAATTCTTTGCCGAGGGGCAGCCTCCAGGCTGGAACTGGTGGAATCCCTTTGGACAGCAACACAAATGACACGTGGTGGCCTCAGCCTGGACCGTGGCATGGTGCTACGCAGGACATGCCGCTGGCCCAGTGGCTAGGCATCAAAGGCATCTCAGGACTCCACAACCGAGGCTAAGCGCTCTCACGCAGAAAGATGCCCATTTGGAGGCGATCCTGGTTGCCCTTAGGCCGGCCTTGCTGAGACGAACCACTCTATGGATTGGACTACGTGACTACTTCAAACGAAACAATGCAAACCGCATGCATTTGCATTTGCATGATTTGAATGCATAAAGATTAGATACCACATGAATATTAGCACTGACACATTGTATTACTAGCATGAACACACACACACACACATATCTATATTTAATTTAGACATGTGTATGTACACAACAATATACAATAGCTACACATTCAGTGGTTGGAGCTTCAACGCATGTCTGAGTGAACGCCAGGTTGGTGAGCTCCAAAGCAGAGCTGCTGGGAAACCACCAGGGCCTTGCGGAGGTTGTCTCGAAACATTTGGCCAACAACAAACCCGAGGTGCTACCATGGTGCTATGGTGCTATCAGTGACTGAACCATTTGATTTGGTGCTACCACCGGACTGAATCTTTCAGTGACAGGATTGGTCTTCGCATGTTGAAGGATTTTCTTTGAAGGTTTTTTTGTCCAAATTACGAGCCATTTTCTGTTTGAGTCCCCAAATAGCAAATCTTCTGTCAAGTTAGTAGCCATGTCGGGCCATGTCCATACCCCTTGGTCACACTGAGCTCAGCAGGTAGTGGCTGGTGCAGTGCGGGCACTGGGAAGTCTAGGCACGGACCTCCAGCAGACTTTCAGGTTTGCACAGCCGACTAATTCACCGAAAAGGAGTCAGCCGAGTCGCCTTGGATGCCGTTCAAAATGTGGGAATTTGGTGTTTGGACAACAAAATAGTCCCCCACTAGAATGAGATTCTAAATTGAGCTGTACCATGTTTTGGATTGATGTGGTTTTTGACATGCAAAACAAAATGGTTCCTCCCACTAAAACTGGTTTCAGAATAGCCATTGATGATTCAGCTGGATACTCCCAGGGCCACATTGTTTTGATGGAAGGCTCCATTTACAGTGCCAAGCACCACTGGCCAAAAATCATGAAGTGGCCCCCCGAAAGAGTCTCAAACGGCTACAGAACGACTTCATAACAAGTAGTGGGCGGGGAGCTCTAGCAGCACCTCCAGGGAGAAGCTTTGTAGGTTGCCATTGCTCTTCCTTTTATTGCTCTCCATGCAATCATACAATTTGCTAATATCCTTTTTGGTCTTGAGTACTTGAACTGTCACGTTTGTACGAACAAGATAGTTTCGTGCACAAGACGTGTTGACGCATGTAAAATGGCTTGGAATCTAGTCCGAACGAGATCCAATAAATGACTCTTCGAATTACGGTATTGAAGTCCAACCTCACATTGAATTTCATTCATGCATAGAGAGGTCTTAAAGTCTTGATTTTCTGGGATAACCCAGGAAGAACCAAGCACATCCCGCACCTACAGGTGAAGTGGGTGCCCGTTATGCGGACCATGTGGCAGCCGTGATACGGTGGCCAAATGGCAGCGTGCGGCTGGCTGCTGTGGAGGCAGGGTACACGTAGATCCCAAGAATGCACAGCATAGACTTGCGCGTTGCTCACAGCTGTCATCGATAGTTGATTTGTTCCCTAGCTCGAAGCATTTGTCACCTTTGACTTTTATCTTCTGATGGGGTTCGTCAGAAAAGTAGAAGCCTGAACCTGATACCTTCCAATGGACATGGTGTGGGATCACTTTGGCCCCTGAGACGCTTGGTCGATTTGGTCAAGCTGCTAGTAGGCGCGTGTGGGAAGCTGGGACGGTGGTGTGGTACCCGAGCATAGGTCAAATTCATGGACACCCAAATTGGACAAGGGCACCAAATTGGATCCTACACTTGTGCAAGCTACCTGGCTGGTGAATGAGACTGCCGCATTAGTCCGTGTATGTAACTATATGCTGTCATCATCCATAGAAAGTGCAAAAAGGGATTGCAAAAGTATTCAACAACATGAATTTGTCTTGATGAAACTAGTATCTACGTGAGAGGTTGGCCTTAACGCTGTGTAATCCTGATTCGCAGGAGTGAAACCTGCAAGCTTTGGGAACATGCCACTAATTGGGAAATTGAAGGAGAATTACCTGAAAAAAATATCAGACGGTTCAGTAGAACCATCGGGTATCGCATCAAAGCCTCTTTACACGGCAGTATCATCTTCACATAAGTTGCAGAGTGTTTCATCTTTGGATACTCTTGGTGAAGGTCGAAAAATTTTGCACTGCGGGCTGGGAGTCAGTGGCAGTGGCTTGATCCATACTCCCATACCATACCCAGTGAATTGGTTGGCTATGTTGTGATTATTCCTTGGTCAGTAGTTGTATACCAAGTTGCAGACCACTCGCTGTCGCTGTGGGCCTTGAATGTCGTATCCTCGTGCCATACCCTTTCAGTTCCACCGACGATTGAAACTTGGTGGATTCTTCGCAGCCATCATGGCCCGAAACCGTCTCGGGCTGAGCTAACTCACGAGGTCTGAAACTCGGGGCAGCTGTTTGCGTTCTGGGGTCAGCATCTTTTTTGAAGCCATCTCCAGGGGAGGGTCTTGATTGTGAGCAAGACCTTTGGCAGGAAATCTCTTCACTTTTGCCTTTTCTTTTATTTTCCTTGTTATTTGGCTTCTGCCGAGGTCACCACCTTGTTTATCGTTGCGATTGTATACAACCCATCGTCAGGTTCTGTACCCAACCACTAAAGCCAACTCACAATTAGTTCCAGAAATGACTCAATGATCTTTGAGTTCTTTGGAATTCGAGGCAGATTGGAAGAGTAATGTTTGACTTTGACAATCTGGATGATGTTGATGACAATGTGGCCGGCTCAGAGATGTGAACGAACTGAAAGTGTTGTGACTGAGAATCGCTTGAAGCTTCAGCACACAAGGCTGCCACCCCTGAATGGATGTCCCTTGGACAGAATGACAAGCTGTGGCCAGAAGGCTTGTGCATTGCCTCAGTCCTGACAGATCTGTAACCGTTGAGGGTCCGTGTGTACTAATATGTATGTATTCATGGAATGGAATGTACTGTAGTGGAATGTAATGCAATGCAATGCAATGCAATGCAATGTAATGTAATGTAATGTATGTATGTAATTGGTGTATATAATGTATGCATCTTTTGAAAGCACAGTGGTTGTGAAATTTACAGGGAGATCACAACAACTCACAACTTGGCTCAGGAAATGGCGAGGAGTGCCACAGTGGCAGCGAGCCCCTGAAGAGAGTGAGTGCATCCTCGAAGATCGGGAGGAAACGTTTGCAGCACCAGAAATGCCACAGGACCCGAAGATCGGTTTCCCGGTTTACTGAGACCGCAGGCTGAGTCAAATTATATAGCATGTTGAAAATGCACCCCTATCCGTTGCCGTTCCAGTCCAAGTGGAGCCCAAAATTTCGAGAACGCACCATTTTTTTGAAAATGCAGTTTGATATCCGCATAAGTCATGTGGCCATAAATAAAGTGAGCAAGTAGAAGACAGTGACAGGCGGGGCACCGGGAGCTGGGCAGGAGGATTTCACCTTCTTAGCTGTGGAGGTTCCACAACTTCCTTCAACAGCCTTCGATCCATTGGCCCTTGTAGATGAGACCGCTGATGCCGTTGAGGGCAATATGTCTGCACTCAATGGACAGGTGTCATGGCTGCAGCTCACTGCCTTTGTGCATCTCAGATAGCAGACTGCGTTTTGTCCGTCCGCAGGTCATTGTCAATTTCGCCACAAGTGCAGTCGAAGAGTTCATCATTGCGAAACGTGAACGAGAAGAGTACAAGGCAGCATAGAAGGAATGCTTCGTTGGCAAAGAAATTCTTTTTTTGCATGTATAGATTTGTAAAAGGCAGTAGAAAGCTTGTCCTTTTTCAAACGAATGTTGCGCTTTGGATGATGAGATGTTCTTCTTGAAGTCACCCAGAATGAGTCCCAGGACAGTGTGACTTTTGAAGTCTCACTGCTGTGTAAGGATGGTCCCCCAGCAGATTTTGGCAGATCTCCGATGAGTGACCTGTAGGCCTACATCGACCACTTACATCAGCAGCGCCTGCAATACCTCGAGAAACAGAAACAGGATAAGATGGACAAGCGTGGCCTGAAGATCACCAAGGACCCCAACAGAAGAGAGAGAGAGAGAGACAGAGTGTATGCGGAAGAAATGCTTACAGTAATCAAGTCAACAATTTCCTAGCGTTGACGAGCACCATTTACTGCAGAATCCAGCCTCACTGACACACGGGACCAGTGCCCAGGGTTGTGTGAGTGATGCCTATGAGCGTGGGTATGCGGAATGCAGTCCTAGTCCTCACGGGCACAGGACACAGGAATAAAGGATGTACCGTGTTGCACTCAGCTTTACCGCAGTTGCCCCGGAGGTTCAAACTTAAGTTCACATAGACCGAGACTGACAATCCAAAAGCAATGGCCAGACCTGACCTGATCAAAGTTTTGGAAACTTGTTTGAGATGTATCTTCTATGTTGTACTGAAAGGTTGTATTTGTTTGCCGCCTGCACTGCTTTCTGCTTCTCAGTGATGTGTGAAGTGCCATGAACCAAGGGCTATGGATCGAAAGGCTTTCGCATGGCGAGAGCTGCGGAGTGTCTTCACTTCGACGGTGACACCGATGGCAAAGGAAATGGTCTGCAATGTGAAAGGGTTACATCTCAGCTCAGTGAAAACTTGTCGAGTTGGAAAGTATCTGTGAGTTGCACAATAAAGTTACAAGTACTTCAAATTGATGTGAAAGATGTGAAAGGAATGTCAAGTATCATGCCGGTTCCATATCTAAAAGCCAGGTTGCTGTCTACCTCTGCTTCAGGACGGCTACATGGCAGAAACTGTCCTCACCGCGTCGCGGAAAATCACTCGTTCTTTAGTGCCTGTGGCCACAGGCGCCCGTTCAGTTTTGGCGTCCCCTGATCCCTCACCAAGTGAGGGCTTTTGCCTGTCAAAGATGGTGGGTCGAGAGTAGGTTGACAATATTGGCGCCTTTGGAAATACATGCAGTTGGCTTGCTCTCCCAGTCCCAGATTTCTTTTTTCTTGTTGCGCCGCCACTGTAAAGCAATCTGCTTAGTGTAATTTTCCTTTTCCATGCGGCAATGCATCTCTGTTGGCTAGGGAGGTTCACTGCGAGAGGGTTCTGTTTATTTGCCAAGTTTGAAACTGTGTCCATGTGAATTCCATGTGATTTCCACGGCTTTCGCCACATTTTGAGTTCCAGTGGTTCCAGTTCTTCCAGCGCGACGCCGCAGGTGCCATGATGCCAACTTCCATGTTGATGCACATGTTGGTGAGCTTGGGCTCACAGGTGCGACCTGATCCAGCAGGGCGCTGGGGACGGAATGCTGTGACACTTGGCGCATCTCAACAGCCTGAGGATTCTGTTGCACCGGTGGAGTTGGACTAGATCATGGACAAGAAGACAAAGAAGACATGGGAATACAACATAAATATGATACTGATACAATATACTATATAACTTGTTTTACATAGTGATGATATCCTACTAAGAATATAGTAATGTATATGAATGCACATACTTATACAAGGGTTGGAAAAGTGGTATCTAGTTTGACCTTTCACCACTTTGCGGATTCCAAGATTACAATAGTCTCCATTTCGGATAGGCATATCCTTTCGATATCCACTTCTACTTTGGAAAGCTTTGCAAAAAAATCCAAAGGGAAAACGATTCCTTTTCCATTGAAGCCTGCACCGTTCAAAGACACGAAGATTTGAACCCCAATCTTCAGCGTCCACCCACTGTTCTACAGCCAAGCTGAGACATCCCACCAAGGAGGCACCTTGCCATCACAGATGTCTTTTTCCCTACTGGGATGGTTCTTAGCGATGCATCTGACATCACTGGCGGAAAGAAGGAGGCTCCAACGTTGGTCCACCTGGTAGCCATGTCAGTGAACAAGGAGAATGGAGATTTGGAAGGCAGCTGGGATGAAGGTGCGTGCATGGGAACCAGAACATGGTATGACATAAAGTAGCATACTGTAGCATAACAATGCATGATGTACTGTCAGTAGCCCAAGGTGACACAATCCGACTATAGCTCGAAAGGCTTTGTTATCACATGGCATCGTATGATGTGATTTGCATGACATGCAGTAGAGAACATAACATAATACCTTATAGCAGGATCGCCGAACAAAAAATACAAAGAAATCTGATATACAATGACCAAGCGCGCAGCCCTAGGCCGTGATTTGATGCGATATGATATGGAAGAACACACCACAACATTGTGGTATGAAGCACTGCAAAAAAACATCATGTACTGTAATACAATAACAGCTTGTAGAGTCGCTAATTCATACTTGAACATCTAGGATGAACCACCGCAGTCTACTGTGGTACGATAGGAGAAAGCTACGACAATATGAACCTATGCATAAACATGTCTATCTACATTGAAGATGATATGATACAACATAATATACCCCATAAAGTGCAATGCATTACAACATGAAACAACAAAATATCAGATAACATACAGTAATACATCGCGACACAAGGTCATGCGACATACGGTAACATCATGTATCATATCACATGGTATAGTATGACGCAAAACACCACAACCAAGCATCATATGTTACAAGATTTTATGATGTGACATGATATGAAATGATATGAAATCACCCGCCAGAATATATGTATCATGATTTGACGTGATAACACATGTTGAATCCATTCAGATGATGGATGGTTGTTTGTAAACTGCGTGTACCCTGGCGATTGGATGGCTTCCCCACTCAGGATGTTCCTTTTCATGTGGCTTATGAGAACCCCTCCAGACAGACGCATCCCGCTTGATTGTTACTTTCCCGCCAACGTGCCGCTGAGGTAAGCACCTCCTTGATAACATCAAGCTGCCCTCACCGGCAAGTTATCCATCCATCAAGCCGCGGTACTCAATCAAGAGATAAGCTGATGGAGGATTGTACGCCACCGTGTACAGTTGCCCTTCAACTTCCTTGAAGCCTTGGATTGTTTCTATCCGTTCCTGTTTGTTATCTATCAGCAAAGACAACAAGGTCTTGCTTTCCTGGGAACAGCTATCAAGTTGGCAGGGCTACACTGCTTGAGCCAGGCTGACTGCAAAGACACAGTCAAGGGAGTTGGAGCAGCATGCGTCTTCCGATATCTGGTCAAGATGTGCAAGTTGCAACGTTTGCCCATTGGCGTACATAAAAGAGCTCGAACTGTCTGATTGGAAGCAACTTGTTTCGCATACTGTATGTGGATGTCTCAGTCTGTTGCACCGTTTCAGTACTTGCCAGAGAGAAAACCAGTGCCGGCTGCATAGTTTTGCCTGGAGTAATACTCGTACATTCTCACAGTATTTTGTACTGAAGCCAAAACCCATGGAGCAAAAACCCGGCTAGATGTTTTCCAAGAGCGTGGATGGTACATCTAGAACTTCTATTCAAACAAGTTGGAACAAAGATACTAACAGCTCAATTAGCTTTTTATGGCTGTTTGCGGCTTTTCCTCTAGAGAAGGTATTGGCTTTCTTGCCTCCCCAACTCAGCCGGCATCCGCTCACTGGTCTCCGAGCATCCATTGGCACTTGGGTCCACGGCTAGCAGGCATGCAGGCAAGCTGGTGAAGGTCGCCTCGGATCCAAAGCTTCAGGAGCCGCAGATTCAAATGCAGATCTACCAGTTTTGCCGGTTCCGCCTCTTTCCACGTGTTGGTTGGGTTTGGCACGTTTGGCTGGCCAGGCATGTTGCTTCTTGTTGACTAGTGAGGCTAGTGAGGCTAGTGAAGCTGGTTAGGCTGGTGAGGCCAGCGAGGCTAGTGTGGCTGCTGAATCCCCCGCCAGGATGACCATCTGAAAGTGGCCGCTGTGAAGGCTTTGGGCCTGGTGGGGGGCGACCTCACCCAGGTGCCCTCGGTGGCCAGCCTGCTATCTGACCCCTCTCCTCACGTGCAAGGTGGACGGGGGACAGGGCACAGGGGAAGCGATGTGCAATGATGGCTGCGAAAGGCCATCAAAGGCCACTTCTGAAAAACAGGAAAGGCATCGGATTGATTTTGAAAGCAGCATTTTTTCTTGCGCCCGGAGATAGGATTTCTGGTTGTGGGACTTCCCAGTGCAGTCTAACATTGCTCAAGGAAAGCTTTACGCTGGTTGCTTTGGAACCAAGATGGGATTCCTCGACACCAAAACTTTTGCAATCACACTAGGTGTTTTGTCTCAGCATGGAGTCCCGATTCGTTGGACCTCAAAAATAACTCATCAATTTTTGAGAGTTGTAGGTCATTTTGAATTTTGACCTCAAATTTGACGCAATAATTGTGGTTTGGGGGTACTGCAATAACGGGGACTTTTCTATGACCCACCTCTTGCAACACAATTGGTGGACTATATCCTTGACGGGAGATCTTTTGTTCCTATGTCATAGCAATGGATTGCCGCGGATCATCTACGTGATAGGAAGGAGGTCTGTCCTGTCATTTCAGGTGCTGCATGCTTGACCCTGACCAGCTCCTGTGATGCAGACAGCGCAACAATGTCAGGGTGGTTTTGGGTGTCGGGTAGACAAGGCCTGGGGTTCACAGGAATGCTACGCTGAAAGATGTGACTCTGCTTGGCAGAACTATACTAAGGCTTGGGCCCATTTGCAGAGGAACATGCTCGAAGTATAGCCGAAAAGCTGCAGCAGGAGCTTCAATGCTGGGGCACAACAGCCTGCGACTTACATTTCTGAGATCTGATGACATACCACTTAAGCGGCAAGCATGCTGCTCGAGCGTTTGGGTCCCAAACCTCTGAGTTCTTCGGGTTTCGGGGACTCTGCGACCGAAGGACGAGACACGTCTGGCCGCAGTGACTGCTTTGGCCAAGCTGCCAGCGGGTTCTGCCAAACCCTTCGTGAAGGATGTTGTCTCAAAGGCCCGCAGACGGGCTTGGCGTTTCCCAGATCTGGTGGCCATGATTCTTGGAGAACAGGAAAGCTGTCAGATCGCTGAATTTGTCGAACACAGAAAAGTATGCGTCTTGATTGAGGTTCATGGTTTATTGTTGTTTCCCCTCACTGCATAAAGTGTCTTGATTCAACGATAATGTTTGAATATCCATAGTCTTCCCATGGTGGAAGGAGGTTTTGTTGAAGCGTCTCCCCTTTGTGTTTCGCTTCGCTTCCTCAGTGGTTAACGGCCAGGCTCTCTGCGATGTGGACCCCGAGACACGAGAGGCGGCCGTGCAGGTGCTGTCACAGGCTGAGGATGACGTCGTCGCCGATTGCTTAGGAGCCGAAAACAGCGCTGGAACACTCGGCTGGTCGTGCGACATGTTTCCTTGGGATTTTCCAAAGGCAATTCTTGATCAGCAATGACCTAAGCGTTGAAACATAGTGAACATCCACTGGCTTGTTTGGCCTGACCAACAATGAATCAGAAATGCGAGGCCCCCAAAAGATGAGAAGAATCTTTGGATTTTCAGATCGAAAACCATGGAAAACCTTCTAATTTGGACACAGCATGGGGTGTGAAAAGGAGCTTCCCCGAACAGGACCTCTGACTGAACTGCTGCAACATCAGCATCCTGGCGTGTGGCTCTTAGGAGGTACCACCAGCAGTGCGCACATAGCATGAGAGTTGATCATGGCTCACATTGGGCTACCCAAATTGTTTGGCTTCTCACCAGATGCGCTGCAGATTCGATCAACAGATGATGGGGATACTTTGCTTTGCAGGTGATTCACCCACAAAACATACAAAGGGATATGCAACCGACAGCAATGGACAAAGACTGCTGGTTGACTGCTTTGGGATCAGAAAGTCCCTTCTGCCAATCCACCAAACCAGCAAACATCCAGGTCCGGGCTTGCGCTGCCCTTTGCTTTTCACGCTTGGGAGAGAAGGCACCGCCAGTGAATGCTGACCTTGAGATGGGCACTTTAGTTTGATCGATTGGAGATATTGCCTGCAACAACGATTCAATCTCTGAATCTTTCCATACTGTTTTCATTTGTAGATTTCGTTTGAGCCTAGTAAAGTCTCTTATAGGGATGCACAACTGGTCACTTTTTTTTGATGGTTTCCTTTCTTGTCGTATCAGCATGACGACTAATATCTCTCCAACTGGAGACTTGCTTGTCAGTATCAATCTTTGCTGGGAAAGTCTTCCCTCAAAGGCATGATTGTCAAATTTGAGCTTACAGACTTCTGATGAAATTTGGGCTTGCAGACTTGTGATGCAATGCGCCACATGTTTTGGTCGGGTGCAACTGGTAGGGTGGAATGGTGCCGGGCACCATGTAATTATTTGCATTTGATGTTCCACAGCAATTTTCACTGACACCAGCGCATGCTCCGCGACTGAGCTCGATTGTCAGCAAGGAAAATCGTCGAAAGGAATCGAAAAGTGATGACTCGCATCCCAATCAAGAAGTGGAAAAGAGATAAAAGAAAGTGGTTTAGGATTGGACGGCTAGCATCTCTCGCGACAGAGGAAGGTAGCTGTTCCAGGCATCTCAAAGATTGCTCCCTCTGTTCGTCCACAAACGGTTGGACAATTGAGACACCAAATGATTCAAAAGCTTCCGAAGCCACTGCAAAGCGCCAAGTGAAAACACATGACCAGTAGGTGCTGACCACTTCGAATCCATTGCAAACACCACAATTTCAGGCAAAATGCAATGGGATTGCATACTTCGGCAGCAATTGAATGATCAGAACTACTGCTATGGGTTACACTGGCACAGTTTCGATTTCACACCCCTGGATGTTTGAGTACATGACCTTGCTTGGCAGTGTTGGGTTGTGGCGACGAGAGTAACAGTTCTTCAGATCACTCTGTTGGACACCTCCCAACTTGTTCCCCAGCGGGGTGAGGCTCTGCCAGCTGCTGGAGAGATCGCCAAACTGTTGGACGACTCTGAGGAGGCCGCGGGTCCTTGTAAGGCTCAGAATGTCATGGGGAGAACATGGCAGAACATCACTGGCATCATTCATTGGGGGGAACCTATCCTCGAAATTCTTGCTGTCCAATGTGTCTTCGATCGGTTTTTGGGGCTCAAAAGATTCGACTGACATCAAATTTCGATGTCTTTAACCCAGTGGCGATGTGCATCAAAGATTGGAAGACAGCTGCGACAGGATTTGGCTTGGCTGCCCCTGCATCTGGGTGTGGAGCCTAGCTCTTCCAGCTCCAAGATGCCTCCCACATTCCAAGAAGCCTCGGCAGCTTCTCCCCGCAACTGGAACCAATCCTTGATCCGAACTAATCACAGCAATGAATCGGTTCTGTAAGTTTTGGCGGTCAAATTTTCCGGAAAGCAATCATCCTTTGGCCCATAGCCTGCCATAAGGGCACTCCACGCCACGTGTCTATGAACTTCTTGGATAACTGAGGAGGGGCACGTGGCCGCGAGCCTCCAGAGAGGAGGAAACCTCGTTGTGCTGCGGTTTTAGCGCTGGGCGCCATGCGCTCTGAGGATGGGGAGGGAGCACAGGGGAGATGAGAGCAGGGCAGTGTCATGAGAGCGGAGTGTTGTTCTCATGTTTCGGTGTAGGGATGGAGTAGCAAAGACGTCACACGACTGGTTGTATCATTTTGACCGAGAGGTGTCCATAAATGGTTTGTCCCCCAACTGGGTTTTGCTAAGCCGCAATGAGTTCTGGACGACACCTGTCATTGGTGCATTGGCAAGGACGGGGAGATAGAAGCTAACAGTTCACGAGAAGCACCAGAGTCAGAGAAGCACTAAAAAGAACATGAATATATGACTTTCAGCGCCTGGATTCCAAGAATGCATCAAGCTGCTGCATGTGCTCCTGAAGCTTGGAAGCCTGTGATTCTGGTTTTGGGGATCTCGATATCTAACTTCATAGGCTTCAAAAAGGAGATGATTTTTTTGGCCTTGACCCTATCATTGCTTTCACTTCAATTCACCTTATCCATGGACTGAAACTCTTCCACTCTTCCTTTGCCAGGAACATGCTGCATCAGTTCAAGAGTTACTTGATGATGGCGACTGGGAAGTGCGATCCTGCACGCTGGAAGCACTGGCAGGTAGGGAGTGCCATGTGTGGAAGATGTTTGCAGGGACCTTCAGCTAGAACGTAACCTCGAATTGAAGGATCTGGGGCTAGAAAAAACCAAGACTGAAGAATTCAAAGCCACGAATGTTGTCATTTTAAGTCAGAGATTTTCTAGGACTGCACATACTATGTGCTACCAAATCCATTGTGACAAAGCTTTGGCCGTCAGCAAAAATGCTTCAGATCCACGGGTTGATGGGTTTGTCACCTGAAGGCTACAGCACATCTGATGCAGACTTGATCGAAAGGACTGCCAACTGCTGAATCGCAACCCAGTAGGATGGTGCTGGTACTTTTTGTTGTGCGACAGACAGAACCCGAATGCTAAGCAGCTTAAGCAATCTGCTCAGATCATTGAGGTTTGAAACTGTACATCAAGCGCTCCAGCAATTGATTTGAAGTGCCTGGGAGGATTGCAGCTTTGCTGGATGACGACACATATGCAGTGCGCGCAAAGGCTTGCTTTCTACTCGGTAAGGTGAACGCAACAAATCAATCTGTCTGGGGCTTGGGCGCTGGACACACTTTGCGAGGCTTTTCTTGTTTTCTGTGCAGATTCAACGGGAGGTTTGCGGAAGGTGAAATCGCTTCAGAATATGATGCCTTGGCAGTCAGTTTCTATCAGTTTCTTAGGATCGCTTGTCGGAGATGTTGACTGACAAGTCGCAGGCTTGGGGCAAGTCCAGTCCACAATGGGAGAAATAAACAACACGCTGGTGACATGTGAGATCCCGTGCTTAGTAAACCAGCGTAATTTCTAGGAATATGTAGGAGAAGTGATGACATGGTAACTTTTAAAAAGTCTTCTTGGCACAAAACCCCGGTACTGGCTCTTGCTGACATTCGGTGCATAATTTCAGAGATTTGTTATCGAAAAGAATTCTGAACTCAAAGCTGGCCTCATCTACGTGCTTCTTTTTGCAAGCTGAAGACTTGAGTGAGGCAGTTCGGCGAGAGGCGTCCAGTCTGGCTGCCTTGACGTTTCCTTAGTTCTGTCATGTGGATTTGGCCAAAGTTGCAGACAAAATTAAGACCATCATGGGAGACTGATTCATCAGTCGAGAAGACAGTTCCCACCACTAGCTGGTCAACTGAAGCGTTGCAGGCAGCGCTGGCATTGGGAAAGTTTGGTGATGCGGCGGCAACTTATGCCTACGAGGCTGTGGATGCTTGTGCCGCTCTCGCGATCGCATCTCTTTCACGGTGCACAGGTTGGTTGCCTTTTGCTGACAGATCCATCGGGCAGAGTCAGAAGTGCTGCTGTTGGGATCTCGAAATGAAGCCGAACGATTTCCACAAAGAAGGTGGGACCATTGCACAGAAAGTATCTACGGATCTACAGATGCGAACGGACATATGCCATCCTTTGCCTTGGTTCAAGAAAGAATATGCAATTGGAACTGCCAGGGAAACCCTTTCCGGGTGCTTTCCCTTCGGCTCAGTCCAACTCCAGCATTAAAGAATTTCATTTTCCAGGCTCACCTCTCCGACCTTCTGAAATGGGCTATCATCACATGCTGTGGGTGAGGCTATTCTTGGTGAGGGGTTGCTCCATTGGAAGTTAGAAGTCTCCCATGCTCCCTTTACTTCTCTAATGGTTGATGCAGATCAGGACAGTGTTCGCTAAGGCCAAGGCTCTGGCTGGCTTGGGCGAAAGCGGAAGGCCGGGCATTGTGTGGCCAGGCTGCACAGACTGGAGCCCCTTGTGAGGCCTTATGCCAGCGCCATCGCCTTACAACTGACGGATGTGGATCCAGAGACGAGATCGGAGGCCGAGATACAGAAACGATCAACGACTTGTTGGGTCTCAAATTCTTTCCTTACTTTACCAACATGATCCACTGATTTGGAAGGACAGGCAATGGCTTGGGGGTCTTCTCATGGGGAATGAGTCCGATGCATGGATCTCTTTGAATGCCTGGACCAATGCCTTCTTGTCTCCAGGCTTGCCTTGCATTGGGACACATGGGGCCTTACGGCTTGGCCTTTGCCGAGGCCCTGGGGTGGCAGACACGTGAAAGGAACACATGTTGTTTGTTTTCCGTGCAAAATACCTGAACTCAATAAATCCAGCAGCATGACTGAAGCAAGTCTATGGCTATAGCCAAGACGTGCCAAGACCAATGGTGACGGTTGATCCCTGAAATGTGGCGGGGACCCTCACGTTGTTGCAGGAGTTGGAGAGAGTGATGCAAGTTCGGAACCCAAGTCAAGTTTCATTCACTTTTGGAAGACCCAGATGCGAATCAGATAAGACCTGTTCTAAAATTCTAAAAACAAAGGTTCCAAGCAGTGTGGGTGCTTTGAACTCAGCAGTGCTGTCCCTTAGCGGTTGGACGATCAGTTGTTTTCAGTAGAGTTCTTTGACCTGGTTTTGATGATTCAGTTCGCATGATTCCAATTCGGTCGTTTCGGAGTCTCCATCTTCCGACCACCAGAACCCATACACGATAGTCCATTCATCCCGAATCATTGCTGATTCCTGTCGTTAAGGATTTCGAGTCAGGTAGGTATTATGCAATCACATTTGTGTGTTTCTCAAAAATGGGACCCCTAAAATCACCAATTGATCAACGAAAACAGACTATTTGGGGGGGTGATTTGGGGTTCCCCAATTTTCAGAAACACCAATTTTACAACTATAATTCTATTGACACTTGTATCCCGAACTTGGTTGACACAGGAGTCGATCGGCTCAACTCATTGAGGCTGTCTTAGACCTAGTTGTTTCGCTTGCATTCCCAATCTTTCCCATAGTTTTCCCCATCTTTTCCCAGTTTTGTGTTGCATTCCCATTTGTCCCACAGGTTTCTCCATTTTTTTTGCACCGAGTTTTTCCCTGGTGACTTTCCGTTGACGGCAGCATCCTTTGTCCGTGACCCGCTGCTGAGGATCACCTGGTGCATCCACCCGAGGTGAAGGCTGCCGCTAAGCAGGTGCAGCGAAGCGGCGAGCACTGGCAAAGCCTCAGTAGGCCTCAGTATGGCAGTAGACTATCAAACATTCACAAACACTCACCACCGATGTTCCTATTTGGACTGCAAGTCGACAAAGTGGGTCTGAAATCATCGCGACTAAAGATGGACAACTCCATTGTGCCGGGGTTGATAAAGAGATGTATCTTGGCTTGTTTTGAAGGGAGGTATGGTAATCCATGAAACTGGCAAAGCCTGGTGACAAAGCAGTGCAACGGAACGATAACTTCTGAGCAGTGCTCGGCCGGGTATGCTTCAGTCACTTTTGCAAAGGGTATCATCTTGCCCACCTTCTTATTGGGACCCACACTTGACAGAAACATCAGGGTGCCAAATCAAGAGATGTCAAGTGTTGAGCAGTTGATGAAGTTGAGAACAGGGAAATCGAAAACATCCTGGTCCCTAGATCAGTGGTGACACATCGAGAGGCTTTACTCCTTCTGGGTCGACTGCAAGAAGGTATTGAGGTGCCTGGGAGGGCAGTGCCGTCCGTGTTCCTTTCAGCAGTGCCCAAAGCTGTCGTGTCATCCCTTGATGAACTGGTTAGGGTCCGGCAGGGTTTCCCGCAACAGGGAGCTTGGAATGCTGCACCAGAATACCAAAAAGTTGGTAATTCACCTGACAGCTGAAGGTCTCCGTTTAGACCTTCAGAACTTCCTCCAATCCTGCATGGTTTAAGTATTAAATTTGCACACGACAAAATGGGCACTTGAAAAAATCCGTGTGTGTTTCCTTGTGGGTGCCTTCCTTTTTGCTGGCCGAAAGTTCCGCAGATCCGTATGCAAGGTCCATCACGCTGGTGCAAATCATATCACCACCCCCCCCAAAATGGCATTGTTCTCCATTTGCCAGCAGGTTTATGGGATGAACAGAGCATAGCTCGGCTTCCTTTGTAGACTAGTTCGTTATGGGTACTGTGCAATATGCTTTGAAATTGTGACGCTCTCAAACAGCAGAGAAGTCAGCTCCAGACAGGCTAGCTGGCTGTTGAAATAAAGTCTGACTCTATCATTTTGGTGACTGTGTCAGTTGGTCTTTGCTGATGCTGCTGGTCATCTTTTTTGAGGATGACTCAAAGCCCATACCTTCTGTGGTGAAGGCGCGCCGAGGACTTGCAAGTTATATTTTAATTGCCGAAACGTTGAAGCCAAGAGACCCCAAAGTCGTGTCTTCTAGCAGGGAAACGTTTTTCGAGGTTTCCGAACTTGTAGTATGGACAAGACACAAGAGTGGCTGCGCAGTTTCTGCACGAAGCATTTGTAGTCTCCATGAGATCTACATAGCTCACCATAGCTCATCATAGCTCCATGCATGGTCAAAATTGGTCAAGACTCAGTTTTTTGATTTGGCCAGAAGAGACCCCACAGAAGGTGTAATTCCTTTCTGACATCTTCGATCTTCTGGCTGCGCTGGTTGTCAGGCTGCAATGACAACACCGGTGCAAGAGTGAAACTAGAGGCTATGGACGGCCATGGTGGAAGATGGCGATTCCAAAGCAGTGTCAAGCTTTTCTGTGCCTGAACAATCATGAACCAATGAAACATGTGAATTGCACTTTCCAATAGCATCCAATAGCATCCAATTGCATCCAATTTCTCCATTCATGGATCTTTTGCCCTTGTGAATGGTGAAGTTTCGCCCTTGTGGTGCTGGGATGTGCTGGGGATGGTGACAGGACGATGTCAAAGCTCTGAGACCTGGACGTCGGTGCTGATGAGTCAATCGACTCCACTGGCAGCCGTAGTTTGGGGTTCATCAGTGATCCGATTGCCCACGATCATTGCATGACTTAGATGTACTTAGAGGATCTTAGGCGTACTTAGACATTCTTCTGTTTTTTTTTTCTGTGATGAATCGTCGACACTGGTGGACCCTTTCCTCATTTATGTTACCGGACAGTGTGTTCTGCTCCGGTGTCCAACACGTCTTCGTTTGCTGCAAAAGGCCGAGCCGCGACGTTCGAAATCCCAATGACTCAGCCACTTACTTAAGGACGCCATTAGAATTTATTAATAATTATATTAAAGTGATTCAGACTCTGAATCTTCTCCAAAACTCTTAACGTGTCTTGAAGTCTTCTCCAAATTGTGTGCCTTCTCTGCTGAAACATGGGAGCTGGTGCTGGAGGAGCAGCAGTGAAGCTGCTGTTAGGCCGGTGACCAAGCACTGTGTCTAGAGACCTGTGCGGCTGAGAAGGATCTTGTGAGCCATACACATGATACGACATGACCTACGCTGACATACTACACAAGACGTACGTTGAGATAGTCTACATGAGGGACATGCATAAAGACGGACATGTACAGCATGGTATCAATAGAAAATTGGGGTCTTCAATCCAAACTTCCTATAGCTTCCCTACATTTGTACCTGTTTCAGCCACAGCAAGAACTTGGCAAAGGCAAAGCGGCTACACCA
>VSDK01021075.1:71633-124787 GCA_009767595.1 Symbiodinium kawagutii
CGTCGTGTCCGCTCCACTGCAGCTCGCTCTTCTACGATCAGAGGTGGCCCAATTAAACCGTCCTCTATGACAAGAAGTGAGAAAGAAACTCTTAGCATGTACATTCGCTGTCTGTAGACCGGTAGATTTTACGTGTAAGAAGTGCCCCATACAAACACAATTGTGGATACGGCCTTCTGTTCCTGCAACGCAGTAGCCCAGACTAATAGGTTTTTCCCTGGTGGAATTGTTCTTCAGGTGTCCAGACAACTTGAAAGGTGGATTGGTTTGTGTTTGTTCAGTTCTCTTACCTGAAGTCTTTTCTCCTGGATCACAAACTTTGGTGCCGAGCGGGTTAGCAGATAGCGGATCCGTAACACATTGCCATTGCGGACAGTTTTGGTCTGCATGTTACAAAGATAGTTTGTCATGATTTCCGATCTCTGTGGTATTGCCGGTTGGGATTGGCCCAATGTGACACTCTGATGACAGTGGACTTTCAAGTTTCAAGTTGCTGATGATCTTGCATATTGTGTATTGACAAAACGCCTTTGAGTATGGGTTGTTGTTGTTGTTGTTGTTGTTCCCAGGAGTTCTGTATATACATCAAACCACCTTGGACTTAGTGCACCATGCGCCAGGTTTCCTGGCGTATCCTGTCGCAAGCACTTCGCCGCCAAGTTACATCGGTGCGCCCTGTGAGCTTGAGCTGAACTGCCAGCGATTGGGTGCCATGTTTCCCTGCACTAAAAAGTGGTGGTTTCTGAAAATAGGGGACACCCCAAGAATCATCCTTTGTTAATGATTTATATTTGTATTTATTAATGATTTATAGTACTGAATGAATAAACCATCCATTTTTGGGATTCCGCATTTTGAGAAACTCGCAACCATTAGCCAACTCAACGTCCTTTTCTGTGTGATGAGCTGGCCACCTTTCCTTCTGCCCAAAGAACGAACCTTTTGCTGTGCAGTGGAACCCTTGGGCCTCGAATGAGCAATGTGCAGCAATGCGTATCGTCCTGCCTAACGATTAGGATCAAAGCCATCCTCTGCGAGCATGTTCTTGTTACATGTGGTCGATGATGGTGATGATGGCGCTAATGGTGATTATGGTGGCGATTGTGATGGTGGTGATGTTGATGGTTGCGATGCCGCTGATGACAAAGGTAGGTGTTGCAGACATTGCAGAAATGATTTTCGTTGAATTGGAAGTTTACATCAATAGGCCCCTGATTTCATGCTGGCATTGAACTTTGCGGCAAACCGTGTCCCATGTCCGTTGTGGCCCAAGTCCATGGGGAGCCTCAGCAGAAATGTTGCTGAGAGACTTCGCCGCGAGGCTACGAGGCTAAAAGAGTCTCACGTAGATAGTTCACTTTGTTCACTTTGTTCACTTTGACTTTATTTGCACGAACATGGCACCGAAGAGCAAGACACCTGCTGTGGCGTTGCCTGTTGAGGCAGGGGTGGTTGTCGTTGATCATGAGGGTTCACCAGCGTAGTTTCAGGAGGCCGGTTGTTGCAGCACCCAAGCCTGGCCTTATTGACAAGCAAGTTTCAATAAGTGTGAGGAACTAGCTGATCAAGAATCAACATTCCATCCCTGAAGATTTTCACCTGAGAAGCCTTGAACCGAGCATGAATGCCTCAACCTTGGAGGATCCATTGGTGGAATTGCCGGAGGACATTGAAGTTCCAGATCCGTCTTTCACCTTTGTCCTGGCACACCTCGTGAGTCATGTTTTCTGTGTGGAGCCTTCGGAAGTTGATCCAGATGGTGAGGCACCTGAGGCTTTACAGGACTTCGACCCACTAGATTCGCTTTCCAGATTCCATGAAGGCACGGGGGTTGCATTAGAATATGCTCAACAAGAATATTCTCCATATTTGTTGATTCAAACTTCTTATATGAATTGGTTCCCTGTGGAGAGACATCCCCAGCATCCAGGTGGAGAGACACCAAACACTTCAAACGTTTTGCTTCTTCAACGTGATGAGTTGGAAGCTTTCGCGGAGGGTGGGACCTTCGCTGCGGGCTTGAGGCGCAAGGCTGAGGCGGAAGCTGCCTGTCGCAAGAGGAAGAAAGTCAACGAAGCCCGCAACAAGGCACTGAAGGCTCTGGCCCTCGAGGAAGGACCCACTTCCGAAGCCAAAGAGTTCATTGAAAGTGGGCCCAGTGCTGTAGAAACAAGTCCTGGCCACGGAAGTCATGACTTTCTGCTGATTGTTTCGGGGTATCCTTCGACTCCTGAAGAGCTGGCTGAATTAGAAGCAGCTGAGCTCTTTGAAGTGGCAGACGCTTGGGTTACTTTGCATTTGAGTGGTGAAACCTCAATCGATGAACCTGATGATGTTGGCACCAGACGAATCACTCGGGTGATCGGTGCTCCTGATGTGTTGACAGAATTAAGAGGCAAGGTGGTAGCGGCTGAAACGGGAAGCCCCATGGCCACCACTATCGTGACGGAACTGCACAACTGTCACGAGTGGGCACCTGGGCGACCAACAGAGGTTCATGATCCCGGTCAGGTGGTGATCGCAGCCATTTCCGCTGCAGCCCAGCGACGAATCAGTTACAAGAAATGGATCGAGTCTTTACCACAAGAGCGTGTGGTGATTCCTGACCTTGTAACGGAGCCTGCGAGTCTTGACACCAGTGTCTACGAACGCCTGGTTGAGTCAACGGATCCCTCGCATCATGACGTTTCGTTTATGCTGTACTGCCTTTGCGAGCAAGTCAACCAGTCGCTGAAGGGAAACGTAGCAGAAGCCCCTGCTCAAAGAAAGAAGTTTTCAGCAGAGCAAGTGTCCCTGGGCGAGGCAAGACGACTTCAGTTTTACTTCTTGCCTTTTCTTCCTTTGCTCGAGCAAGAAACTAACATGAAATGAAATTATGAATTCAATTTCAATGGATTTGTAGATTTGGCGAATGTTTAGCCGTAGGAGTTCTCCGATATTTTTCTCTTTCTTGGTGGGAAAGCGTTTCTGATTTGTGTCCACTCCTAAGGAGTTCATTGCAAAAGAAAGAGCTGGCCATGATTGAGAAGTTCCTGGATAATGCCAGTGACATTCTGTTGTTTGGACAGGATGCACCTAGAGAATTCGAAGATGCTTGCCAGAAGCCGGAAGCCATCGGAAGCCACAAGCCAGCCTTTTCATGAGATTTAATGTTTGCTCCGTGAGCTAGCTGAAATTCCTATTGCTTTGGCAAGTTTGGCAGGTACATGACCTACAAAAGTTCCAAATCATTTATCTCATATAAATCAATGACGGCCAGTTCCCCCTAGTGTCCACCACCATCTCTCAACACCGAAGTTTCCTCTTCTTCAGTTGCCATGCTAGCTTTCGTCACCTATTCCTGGCCTCAACTGTTGTGGACTTTGGGGCTTCTGAGTCACAGATTCTGCCAGTCAAGGCTCCATGTTAATCTTCAAGATCCCAAGGAGTGCCAAGAACCATCTAAAGCTACTTGAGCTGAGGAATAGTATTAGTATGTGTTAGTATATGTATATATATATATATATATTAGTACCTGGTGCTTTTCCATGCTCTTCAGCAGGACATTTTATAGTCCTGTCACCACCCGGTTTCAGCCCACTCTGGAACCTTTGTGACTGTGCCAAGGACACGAACTATGAGACAGTTGGAAGCTTGATGGCCATGGTTGAGCAGGAAGAGAAGGAAGCAGAGGGTGGATCCAAAGAGGAGCGGCTCCACGGGTTGATGTCACTTGTGAAGAACCGAGTTTTGGTCAACAGACTTAAAGAAACGAAACACGACAAAGCCACTGCTGACAGATAGTTCAACATAGTTCAACATAGTTCAACATAGTGCAACTAGACAGGAGAAGGGACTTCAAGGGAGTTCAAGGGACTTCAAGGGACTTCAAGGGAGGGACTTCAAGGGACTTCAAGGGACTTCAAGAAGGGAGTTCAAGAGAGTTCATGTCTTGACAAAGACAGGGACCCGCTTCACAGGAGGAGCAGCACATCCCTGGCATGGCTCCAGATCCAGGCCTCGGCTCCATGCCGCCTCGAGATTTGGAGGACGAGAAGCAGATCAGTTGAGAAGAAAATTCCAAGGAAAGTACAGCTAAATAGCAGCTAAATGCGAAGAAAATTCATTCTAAGGAAGTACTTAGTTGAGTACTTAGTTGAGTACTTCTTCCCTTAAGGGAGTACATTGAGAGGCCTCTTCCTAAGATAAAAGGAACACTTAAGGAACTAAGGAAATGACAACTTCTTGGAATCAGGGAAGAACCCATAATGAGCATGGACAATGAATACAATTAATTAGTGTGTCAACCTCAAGTATGCCGGTCAACGTTTGGAGGGTAGGGATTTCGTTGGCAGCTATAGACTTCCATCTCCGTATCTCGAGAGTCACAGCCCGCCTTTCCAACTCCTTGAAGCCATGGTCAGCATAGCCAGTTCATGCCGAGGGCTTCCCCACTTAGAAGCTTCCATGAATTCGCCAAACGGCCAAACATGAGATTAGCATGTCCGTTGTATGTTCATTGGGGTGCACCCTTAAGTCACAGGATGTTACAGGATGTCACCGGTGGTTGGGTGAAGGTGTCAGCGAAACAAACCATCCGCTGCAGGAGGTTGTCATTCCCTACCACGATCGAATGAGCTGCAGGCGAGGGAGGAGCTGAGTGTAGCCTGAAACCCGGCTGACTATTGTAGAGTCTCAAGCTGTGCAACATAGATCTCAATCTGTGGCATTCCTATGGAAACATTGATGGAAACAGTTCAAGGGAGATCATGGGAGATCATGGGAGATCCTGAACCTGCTCAACTTGTGCCGGTGTTCCAGGCATGTTGGGCACGACCTTCCTGGTGGAAAATCCGTGGCCATGGAGATCGAGCAGATCCTGTCGCATTTGAATGCCCCAGGCGCATCCCCCAGAGCCCAAGGCATTTCAAGTGTTGGGCCATGCATGGCCATGCCCATTTCGGCATCCTCGACTTGGTGGTTGTTGTAGCTGTATGTTGCTGTGATTCTTTTGTTTGTTGTGGTTGTCGTCGTTGTTGTTGTGGTTGATTGCTGTTCTTGTATTTTGCAGTTGTTTTTGTTGTTGTCGCCGTTGTTTTTCAACTGAGATGTGGATGGTCCGGGTGACAAAACATGTATGAAAACATTATTTTCCTTGGAACGAGTCTAGAAAAGTGATTGAGCCCTGATGATGAGCTTTTGATTCTACCTTGAGCGCAGCTTTCACGCAAATTGACACTTGTGTTGTGTTGAAGCATCTTGGAACCGTGAGGCATCGATCGGCACAACTTCCCCGGAAAGATTTCGATGACTGCAGCAGAAAGATCTGCACATAGAAACTTTGATCTTTTCAGGGACATGAGGATTGATTCACAATGACATGACAAAGGCGTCACCAAACCTTTTCTGTGATTTGGGGTCTGATCAATTTTGGCACCATCATATCTTGAATATTCTTAAATTTCTGTTGACTCGCACTCAAATTCTCCGGGCACCCAAAAATTCTTGTCCAAGTCCGATGTTGGGAGATGTATCGGCGGCGCTTGAGATTCTTTGAAAAGCATTGTGGTTTTGCAATGGCAAACATTGAAGGCGTCTTAGCATTTGTGAGTCTTGTGTCGTGACTGCTAAGGAAATCGAATTTACAAGTACATGCCAAGCCGGGGGCCCACGCTCTGATTTTTTTTTCGCTAGAACGCCTGGTTAGGACGACATACGTTCGAACAGAAAGATATTGAAATGATACCTTTGTGAAGCCATTGAAGCAAGAATATCTAAGAATGATATCTTGTAGAGTTGAATGGGCATGTCGTCACAAACGCACACAGCGTGCAGCATTCACAATCTTGGCTCTCGATGAACTGACATTAGTTTGCCCGGAGCTGTTGGTCATGGAGACAGGTCGGGGTGTTAAGAAAACTGTACATGGAGAATGCAAGGATCTTTTTGGAGCACTTGGGGTTCCCATTGTATATCATCATCACATCTGAGCTAAAGGACCCAAAGCCTCCCATTCACAGTATCAGTATATGGTGTTTGACAACATTGGCACTCGCAGTGGAGGCATGCCAGTGGTGGAATTGGAGCGCTTGCTCCTCTTGCGTGAGTTCCAAGAGCTTTTGCACCAAGCGCAGCCTGAACGTCAATGGAATCTCAAGGTGGGGCGGGTGCAGTTGGCATCAGCGCATCCCGGAACCAGCCGCCTAGGGGTTCCCTGTGGAGTACCCCACATGCAACAAGGAGGTGTTGCCATGGTCCAAAACGCATACGGATCACAGGTTCTTGACGGATATTCAGCAGTGTGATGACTTGACTTCATGGTAATTCCAAGAAGGACCCCGAAGGAACGAACGAGTAGACCAGGTATTTACGTTTGATTTGAATTGTTATTGTTATTGTAAGATGTTTTTGCTGATGAAGGGTATGCTGCTTTGAAAGCTGTGGTATCTCAGGATTGGATCTTTCAGGAGAAGATCCCTTCGTCCTTGCTGTGTCAGACGCTGCTGGACGCAAGCTGCAGGGAGTATTTTGTGGACATGAAATACATGGAACGTCACTCGGCAGCTGCAAGTTGGAAAATCTTTTTTGCTTCGGGTGTTGGGACTTCTTTTGTTCATTACTTTGGTGGTGGGACTACCATCTTTGTTGAAAAAGACATATTCACAGCTGGACAGCTTGTGCAGTGTTTGCCCTTCTGCACTTGGCACCGCACAGAAGATCGCCTGTTGAGGCACCTGATGTTTGCAAATTGCTGAGGCCAAGATTGCCTGTTGGTTGCTATGCATCATCGAGCGTTGCCAGGTGCGGCGGGATCTGCAAGGATCCCCTGAAGCAGATCTTTGGATCCACATACTGAGACAGAGAGATAGGCTGAGAGAGAGAAGTAGAAGAAAAATAGAAAAATAGAAGAATGGGGAATAGACAATAAAGAATAGAATTATGATAGGAAAGAGTAGAAGAGAGAGAGAGAGAGAGAGAGAGAGACAGAGAGAGAGAGAGAGAGTGAGTAAGAGAGAGGGGAAAGAGAAGCATCCTCTCGCGTTGACACACTATGGTGGTCAACCACCACAAAAACACGATGAGGGTAAAGGGAATGCGGTCTTACTTCTTTGAATTGCGTTTCAGAGATGCTGTCAAGAGTGATTGCTATGCAATCGTTCTTGTACACCAGATATCAATCATCGGTATTTTGCAAGATAGATTAAAACTGATTATAGCAGCTGATTCAGAAATTGCTAAACAATGTCCCCTGGGCACCCAGGCAAGCAGTATCCCCATGTTCCAGGGATATCCAGTGCTCACTATGGTTGGGTGTTTCTCAAAATAGGGGACCCTCCAAATCATCCATTGTAGACCATTTATAGTAACGAAGCAAGCATTTTTCGAGTAGCCTACTATGTTATAGTTCATAAATGCCCCGAAAAAAGTGGAATCCAACAAATCCAACATTTTTATAGTAATGAACTTAATGAACCAAGCTTGAGAGACCACCAGTTCCATGTTGTCCCAGATATTTTTTACCCAACCGCAGTGGGTCCCTAGAAGGTCTTTGGATGGACCTCGCCTCGCCAGGCCGTGTGCTTTGGCATTCCTGGTAAGGCGACCTCTGTACCTTGGCAGGTGAGCCGCAGGCGGGCCACCCAGTGGGTCGCAACCATTTTGACCTTCATCTCTGGCATTTCTATGCATTTTGATGCATTTCTATGCATGTCTATGCATTTCTGCACCTTATTTCGAAGGTCAAAAGTAATCTGTGGCCTTCCAGGCTAGCATTTTTCTCCACAATAAAAGTCTGTTTTTGCCAGCTGGGGGCACTTTTGGCCACTGGTTTGGAGGAGCTGAAACTTTGTCCGATACCAACTTTCAATGATTGGTGGCAACTGGTTTCAGGCACGATCAGCAAGTCACCAGCATGTTTGAGCAGGTTGTGCATTGATTAAGCATTCTGGAAGAGGGATCCAAGGGACATGGCTGGAACATAGTGAAGTGCAATCATCACAAGCACATTCCTTGCTCAGATACCAAATCCTCAAGCTTGCCGATTTGAGACCGATTTCCCATGATATCTAGGAATTTCGATGACTTTCTGTCAAAGAACTGGGCAAATATCAGAAGTAGTTCGTATCTCCTCACTTTTGATCTTTGAGTCTTCAACAGTCTTCACACGTCTTCACAGCAACAGTCATGGACAGCAACTTCCAGGAGATGTTTCAACCGTGTTGGAAATGCGGGCGCCACTGCATGCCACAACCTTGGAGGCCACCCAAGCCCAGCTCCCCCAGTCTATGCGGTGCGGACCTCGATGGTGGTGCACCTGGGTGTAACATGGGAGCCGTGATCAACCAACCGCGCTCATGGCGATCATGGCCATTTCAAAGGTCATGGAAGCGGTTTGCCCTATTTGGTGGCAGATTATCCAATGTTCGGGTCATGTGCATCCAAGTTGGTGGGAGGACTTATTTGATCAGCTTATGGTGGTTGGACCCATTTTTTCACAACCAGTAGACCCAATTACAAGGTTTGGACGTTGCTCACATGATCTCACGTGTCTTGCTTTGCGACATCATGCAATCAGTTCCGTGTTTTAGGAATCCGAGGAGGGCTTCACGACTCTTCCATCCAGCAGAAAGGCCTGGACCCAATGGCGGACTCGCTCTTACGGTGCTGAATGTTGATCATTGGTCAATCATCGGGAGTGAACCTATCAGAAACTTGGAACTTGAAACTTGGAACTTGATGAACCTTGCTTCAATCTGCTCGTGCACACAAATGTTGGCCAGGCGAAAAAGCGAAGGGAACCTGGAGGCACTTGGGCTGAGTCCGATGACACCGCGGAAAACAATGGAACTCCCTTGATACAGAGCCTGTGACATTTCAGCCTTGACGTGCCAAAAAGGTGGAGCCTACATAATGTACCTACATATTTCTGGAACGGTTTTACCGAAAGCTGGATTTAAAGTCTTCTTGACTGGCTTGGTAGATTTTGGTAGACCCCTTCAATGTGCTCCAAGCCCCCGGCAGGTGCCCATGATCCAGGTCCGCTGAAGGATCCAATGTGCCCAAAGAAGGCCACCTCTGCCGCGAGTTCAGGGAATACGCTTTGCAGCAGATGCGAAATGGATGGGATTCAGAAGCTATGGCAATTGATGGTCCAAATTTGTAGACACAACTTTAAACCACAACTGTAGTGTCTAGGGTCGGCTACAACCTCTGGCACTGAACGGTGAATCCGTCTGACAATCAGTTCTTGGAGGAAGACTTGAAACTTAGGAGTTTCCATGCCGTTTCAGTCACTGTATTCAATTGTCGTGTTTCTTCTCATTCCAAGTCAAATTTGAAACGCTCCTTTGACGCCCAGTTTTTTAAAAGAATCATTGCAATTGAGAATCATGACCAGCACTTGCTGAAGGTCCTGGATTTGGATGCGCGTGAGGCTGGATTTTTGGTGGATGATTTCCGTGCAGTTTTTTCTGTTATCGTACTGCCGAAATCTGCCTAGTGAAAAGTTTATCTTCAGGTTCTGAATCCCTTTGAAATCTCGCATGACTTGAGAAGTACTGGCCAACATTGCTAAATCGGTATGGCTTCATTCTCTTCCAGTGGACTTTGCAGACCCCGTTGCCTGAGGTGGGCTATTGCAAGGCGATTGAAAAGATCCTGGTCCCATCTGATCGGTCGATTATTTTGCGCACCGCTGGGCACTCAGCTATCAAGCGACCTGGACATTGATCAACATGAGGAGTTGGGGGAGCGCAGGGTCGACATTTTTGATTCCTTTTTGGTGTAGGCTTATCAGCGGGGAGTTCAAAATTGCGTGCCTGAATTGGCCAGAGATGGACAGGCGCTGCTAGAGATTGGGCGAAAGGGAAGCCTCAGAGTGTTGTTTCTGAGGGTGTTTCTGAGGGCTCAGGAAGTCATGAAGACATCCAGCGTGTGATCCCTCATTTCTTGGCTGCTGATGGCATCTTACGGCATCGTCCCATGATCTCCGTTCGAGAATCTCAAGCTCGCGCCAAAGCATTTGTTTAGGACGAACATGGACGATGTGTGGTGAGAACTTGATGCTGTGATCACTGTTGGCTGATCTTCCCGCTGCAGGTGCTAAAGCCAGTGGAGGGCTCAGCTGAGATGCCTGTTCAAGCAGGTTGAAGCAAGGCCCAGGACCCAATCCAGTGCCTTAATGGATATACAATATGTATTTAATATGTATGAATATTGATCATACGTATGTGAATTTTGTGATATGTAATATGTAACATGTAACATGAAATCTGTAATGTGTAATATGTAAAATGTGTATGCCGACGGGTGTAAAACCGAACGTATGACTGTCGTATGACTGCAGCTATTTTTCCATGTGGCACTTCGTGCTTATTGTATGTCAAAGTTTGTGCTGTGGTGTTTGCGCTCTTCGCCTCGTTGGCTTTGGATTGTTGGAGGGGTGCTGGTCTGCTTTTTTTGGTTTCTTTGTCCAGATGAATCTGCCCTCTTTCGGTTGAAACGCGACGCCACGACAAAGCGATTGCTGACATCAAGACATCAAGCCAGCGCGAAGCACGCAGTCTCTGCGCACCCCTATAGGTAAAACATTCCCCTTCACCATCCAATAGGCCCACGCTCCCTTACTATCGGAAACTTCCGCGTCCGCCTTGTGCGGGCTCTACTTGTATTAAGTTTTATTATTTGCCTTACATAATATCGTAGTATAGTTTGTTCATTTTTATCATCTTACATTTTTGATTTTATACCACTTGATAGTATAGTATAGTATAGTATAGTATAGTAGAGTAGAGTAGAGTATAGTATAGTATAGTCTAGTTTAGTTTAGTATGGTATATCACATTTCGTGAAATTAGATTCTATTATACTACTTTATGTTTTAAAGTGTCATACTTTGATTTTTACATATATAAACATGTAAAAAAATGATTCTTGGTGGGAAAATATGTTATGATCACTGAGATTGACTGAGGTGGTCGAAGACGATGATGGTGACGGGGATGATTCTGCAGAGGAGGAGGCTCTTTTCTTTCTGTCCTGGCGCAACATACAGAAGCAGACACGTACATATATTTACACCTACACGCACATACACACGCACGTATGTATGTAAATATATATATATATCTAATCTATGATCTGATTTTATGTAACAATCGGTGCTTGGCCCCGCAGGTGGATGATTTCGATCCCTTCGTTCCACTTCCGCGAAAGCCGACTCCTCAGCGATGCTCAGCCACTGTGTTGCTGTTATGCCATGCAGCTCTCCAGGGAGCTCCATTCGGTCCGGGTCATCAAGGCTCGTTTCGGAGAGCTCGCGTGTGGATCACCTCTCTAGATTCGCCGAGGGTCTGCGCGTACATCCTATTGTTGTGGCGGGCAACGCTAAGCGAAACTTTCTCCAAAAGACTACTAGGCATCACTAGGCCTTAGGATCGTTTTTTTTTTTTTTTTTTTTTCGTTTTTTGGTTTGTTCACAGGACAACCTGACCTTTGGGATGGTATCCGATAAAGCGTGGCTGGAGACCGTGGAGGCAATGCGTGGAAGTCGCTTGGCCGCAGGGGTGTGCTTTTCTTCAGAGTCTCCGCAATGTTTCCATAGATTTGGAAGGATTTTGTATAGTTGTTAGTGCTAATTTTGTATAGTAATTTTGCACGTTCTTAGTGCTGGTCGAGTGAAATCCTCTCTGCTTCAGTTCGCCATCCATCCCATAACATACAGCCGCATGTATGTTTATCCACTTTTGTAGAACACTATTCGGTACTATTCAGTAATATCTAGTAGTTCTAGTGTTCATGAACATCTTTGTCCCAAACTCCCACTGAGGAGTATCCGTTGAGGAGCCAGCTCCACCAGAGGACAGGGAAGACTTTGGTACTTTGTTAGTATTTGATTTAACAAAGTCTTATAGTTAAATAGTTCAGCAGCCAAGCCAGTTGAGTCAACATGTTCATGCCCTGTAAAAGGATGCATCTGGCTGTCATCACTTTGGAGAAGAAAGCCACAGTTCGAACTTGTTTTCTCAAGAATACGGGAGAGGACAAGAACGATGTGTCCTGACAGGTAAAAGATGATTGAAGCACAGGTATCATTTGTTGCTATCATGGTAGACAAGTGACTTGCTATCGTGGTGGATTCCGTTTCTGGCGCGCACAAACTCTCCTTGCATATGCAAAACGAATTGCCCCAAAGCATGTTCAAGACACACTAGCACCCTCGGACACACCCTGCAGATGTAGACAAAGCTTGTCGCAGATGGCCCTCGAAGCTGCACTACTACACCCGCAATCCTCCCCGGCTTGCGACGCTCTCGAATTTTCTTTTGACAACACCGCGACACCCAATATATTCGAACCCACCTCATGAGTTTCGACACATGAACGCAATTGCATCTTAAAACTAGGTCCACCACCCAAAAATAAAGAAATTGCATAGAGATATATAGAGATCTGGATTCCAACCCCATGACATCCACTTGATGCACCTGGCGAAGTATGAAATTTCTGAATGGTAGGAGGATGAGGATGCGAAGCGAGCTGAAGCCCTACGCAATGCCCAGGTCATGGTGAGTTGGGGGGCGCATATTGTGCTTTAATGGTCACGTCACAAAGCCACTTCTTATTGGACAGCATCCAAGGAGTTTGAAGATGTTTGAAGAGTGTGCTATACATTGCTATACCACTAGAAATCCCAATCTTGCCTTTCCAAGCACCAGAAATCGCAGCATGCTCAGGGCATTGCAGATGGTGAGGGCGAGGTGCTGCTTCTGGGAGGATGATCGATGCAGAAAGACGAGCCTTCTCCAGTCTTTTTCCATCTATAATTCTATGGTCTCTAAAAAGTCAGATTTGTTTCTGTTTGGGGACAGGCTTGCTTTGTTGGCAGCAGATTGATGATGTCTTGTGACAGGCGGCTGAAGAACCTCCTGAAGAGGAGTGCCCGTCATTGCCTTTTAAAACTTATGGTTCTTGAGAACAAGAAGCATGGGTTGTCCACATGCGCACTTGAACAAAATGAAGTGGTCATGTCCAGGGAGGCTTCAAAGTGCGACCCACAAGTATCCCACCAAGACAAAACCCAAATGGGCTATTTAGCGAACGCTTAGGCATCAACCAGGCTTTTGGATACGTTCTTTATCTCGAATTCCTTTGGGAACATGAACAATAACTACATCTAAATGTGGGGAAAATTTGCCATGGGCACAAACATCCAGATTCTTGAATGAGTTGGCAGGTGCTTCTGTTCATTGGGTGCTTTGCGAGGAATCTCATGAGGAGGAAGAAGGAGAACAAGCCGTCAACATCACTGAGAGGCTTGGGACAATGAGTCAGACAATCACAGTACATAAGCCACAAGTCATCATGAAGGTTTTCTGCAGTCTTTGCCACCATCGCCGTCGCCGTCGCCGTCGTTATTGTGTTTCTCCTGCTTTATGCTTTTTTGTTGTTGTTCTTCCTCTCCTTGTTGCGGCTCGATTGTGCTTGGTTGCGTTTGTCGCCGTTGTCCTTGCAACTTCTGTCCTGAAACCAGTATCAAACCAACCACTTCTTTATACCAGTCTAGATATCTCTTTCCTTTTCTTTACATTGGACTCGGTGCATCATGATGCCACAGCCTTGGACCTACATCGCGACAGGAATTTGCAAGAATCAAAATTTGGATGCTTGTGGCTCGTCTTCAAGGCGCATTTTGTCATTCAACATGGGCAACCCAGGCATTCAACGCATGGTGTTTTAAAAAATGAAATATATTAGACGGTATATCAGTGCAAAGCAGTTTATGTTGAGACTGCCATGGCCATGGTGCTGTACCACTCATACCACAAATGAGGCCGACATTTTGCAGTGATGACAGTGGGTGGTTGTAGCCATGACAGGATGGAACCAGATGCACAGTGCGAATGCATCACGAGAGATTGTGGTATCGATCTCAGGGACCTGGTGCAAGGGTGGCAATGAATTTTGAACCTTGTTTTCAGATGTTTTGAGTACCTTCACAATCCTTCACACGCTTTTGAACTCTTGTTGAACAACGCCAGACCTGATATTTTCGCTGTCATTTCTGCCAACTATAAAGTCTGGAAAACGTGCAAGTGATGCACTTTTCAACAAGCGGATGTCCATGTGGCCTCCACGAGGGGGCCCACAATGCTTGGTCCCAGGTACACGCCAGGCGTAGCATGCTCAGTGCTGCAGCTGGTCTATGGACAACTCCAAAGCACAGACCAGATACGTTGATCGACCATCCAAAGCAGTTTACATGGTTTACTCACTAGTTTACTCACTAGTTAGTTTGTTTACATTGTTCAGTTTGTGATTACTCACTAGTTTACTCACTAGTTCATGTGGCTGCTTTGGAAATTCGATACATTGCACTTGCTCACAAGTTTATATGGCAAATTGGAATAAAATGTGTAGTTTGTATTATTTTAGCGGTTTCAAATTGAATTGATAGCAATAGTCACGTTGTTTCCCATTTTGGTTTCTTCATCTGATGATTTTGCGTATTAGCCAACATATGCAACCAACAGTCCTACCCTTTTGATGCTCAAGCTTCCGTTCAGTCTTTCCTGTCCTTTGTTTCTATCCCAAAGCTGATTTGTTGACCATTTCATTCCCAGCCACCAGTCATCTCTGCAGCGGTGTGTTGCATCGCCGTTCCATTGGGATCCCCAGGACGTCTCTTGGGATGTCTCTTCGTCACGGCCGGGGGTGCAGGCGTGGTGAGCCAAACCTAGAGATCTCTGAAACTTAACGAGCCAGCAGGTTGTTGATGGTGGTACTTATTGAGTGTATTCTCTCATATTCTGTTTATTTTTGAGAGTGAATTGCGCTTGCGTTTGAATGGGAAGTCGTGTCACAAGTCCTTGCAGTGCTTCAACACGATCCCAATACAGAAAATTGCACCAGGCAATTTTATGTAGCAACTGTCTTCGTTTGGCAAGGAGATACAGTTTAAAAGCAGCAATGGCGATTGACGAATTCCCATGAATTCCCTAGTTGAGAAGCTGCGTGTCCAGCGTCCAGCCCTTTTAAGCCCACCAGGCATGGGAAAAGCATCAGTGCAATTCAGTGCACTTGGTGCCAAGTTCGCCAGCATTTTTTCTTCGGTGCCCGTCAGGTGACTTACACGCCTCCTTCGGGTGTTGTAGTTCAAGCCTTCAGTGATGCATCCATCCGCCAGAGCTGGCCGCCGCAAAGACAGCTCCTCAGTTGGGATGTTCAGCCGGATGTTCTCTGAGGGCCCAAGGGTTCACCAGTCACTTGTGTAGTGACCGTTGGACAACACTTTTGGAACTTGGAAACGGGGAACACCTGTCTGTGAGAAGGCTAAAGGCCCAAGTTCCAACGCTGAAAGCTAGGAGTTTCATCCAGTCTCTATTATAAATCTATGTAAACTTGCATAGATATAGACATTTCTTTCCTAAACACAGACAAAAACGGATCAGTTTCTATCGTTGATGAATTGGACCCCTGAGGTCTTTTCCCTGCAGCTGGGCGAGAAGCAGATGAGATGCTCCCAGGCCTTCATTGAATTCGGTGGATTGTGCTGGTCAACAGGCAGAAATCGATCCACAAAGTTACTCTTTGAAGCGTTGATGGACAGTGTTGTCCAATGTGACTGCGTTTGACGATGAAACAACCGGAGTTGCCTCATGTTGCCTCCCTTGCATAACTCACCAGGTCAAGCCCAGGCAGGGAGGGCAGCGGGCTTCGAAAGAGCTAGGGCAGCTAGGGCTTGATGTGCGCTTGAGAAGACGAGAAGTGTTGACGACACAACTGCAGTAGAGACATTTAGAGTGATTTTTTCATTTGATTGTATGTAATGAGCAGTCAAACAGGTGACAGATCACACAATTTTTGCCCCGCTGGAGAAGGGAAGGCTGCCCACTTCACACCTGTTGCTTCGCCCACTCGAGAACGATTGGCTCACCTGATGGCTAGCTGTACATATTGGAGCGATATGGGTCACACAACTGGTGGATTGCTGGAGGTCGGTTTTTGCGGACCAACATGTAAGAACCAATGACATATGTTTGTGATGTATGATATATGTAGTAGAATGCCAGGCAATGTACATATGTGCATATATATATATTAGATATATGTATATAACTACATAAACAAGGATGATGCAAGATACTACAGTGCAACATATAATACTGTAGCATAATACACAGTGGGAGACAAGATGATACCATATCGCAGAAGATAACATGCTATTTCATAACATATGACATTAAAATACACTAGCAATTCACAATACATATCTATGTCTATATCTATATTTGTATATGCATATACTTTTATACTCATGTAGATTTCTTATATATATATATAGTTACATCTCTCTCTCTCTCTCTAAATATAAATATATATATATACACCCACATGTGAATAGCTCAATAGTTGGGATAAATTGATTTTCTATATCTGGCATGACACAGCAGATGTATATTATATATACATGAACAATTATACACACATGAGTATACGTGTGTGTATATGTATATATATATGTATAGTTATGCCTCGGGAAACACAATTACACAAAACCATTCTTTCTACATTTGTGAGAGATAGATTTCATCCACCGTGGGAAGCTCGAAGCAGGACATCGAGCTGGCACGAGTAGTGACTCCCTTTGGCGTTTTGGTGATTGAGCGGCTGTCCGGGCGAAAAGATGTCAGGCTCCCAGCAGGCCGTTGTTTTTTAAGGGCAGCTGCATACCATTTTTGGGGTTGTCCCCCAAGAGTCCTGAAGATGCAATTTTCCCACCCATCGGTTGTGTCCCTGCTAAACGCGAGGGTTTTCGATACTTATGGATAGCAATGATTTGTTGACATACCAATACTTTCGAATAGTTGGACATATTTTGAGATGAGCGAGCAGCGTGCTTTGCATATTCGCGCCGCTTCACGGCTAGGTATGCCCAAACCCTGGGATGTGTAGGGCCTCACACTAGATTTTTGTTGGGTCGACATCGAGGCGCCAATCGCCAAGTTGGGTCTATGATGGACTTATGCTAGACAGATATTGCGCCTATGTTCACCAAGTTTGTCTATGTTGGCATTATGTTTGGGTCTGTGTTCGGTGTACGTTGGTCCCAAAATGGAGAGAGATGGTGCCGATCTTGCCGAAAAGTCGGTCTTCAAAAATCCAGAAAAAACACAGACAACTCAGCAACACATAAGAACACAGTTTTAGCAAAAGAACATGGCCCCCCAGCTAAAACTGTAACGGATTGTTTATGGCTCCGCAAGTCACGCCCCAAGTACCTCCGGTGCACCGGTGGTGTTTTGCCACATCTCGCAACACTGTCCCCGTATACCAATCGTTTCGTGGGATTGACAGGGACATGGACACAGCTGCCAACGATTTCATCCCACATGATGCGCCAAAATAATACTTGTGGAAGCTGTTGTCACCTGGGACTCAGCCCAAACATGTACATTTAAACCAATAGAATTAAAGATTGGCACAACATGGTTTAAACTGAAGCGATCAGGGTCGGGATATACAGCAATTTGTAGCTAATATTCTTGGAATTTCTTGGAAATCGGATATCAGTCAAAGCTCGCAAGTTGGATGGTTTGCTCCAAAAAGTCATCAGAGTTGTCGGTTACCAAGGTGCATCATCCCTCTGGAACGCGTGCATGGAGAAATCCAACCGTTGAGGTGGCCGTTGCAATGCAGTGAGTTACTGAAAACCCAGCGGTGGGAGGTGATCATACTGTAGGGATCTGTAGGGGGGATCAATATGGATCAATGGGATTTATTTCACCGAGTTACACCTATCAGAGGGTTGAACATGATGGAAACATGGTTAAGTGGACAAATTCTCCTATTCTGCTTTGTAGCTGGTCGTACTACCATCCATTCTGGGAACCTGTCTTACCCGTTACTGTACCCTTCCATTACATTCAGGTTTCGTTGATGTAACAGCAAGGAAAAGCAGTGTTTTGGATGGGTCAGCAGTGGTATTTCAGGAGATTTCAGCAGTTGCTTTCCGTATCTTTCTGTAACTCAGAGCCGCAGGAGTTGCAAGAGAGAAGAGAACACTTCAAAGACCTTGCAAAAAAGAAAGGATGTGATGTCTCTTGGCGTTGCAGCTTTGGAAGCATCCAGCAACGACTTCCTCAAGGCTTGTAGAAGTAATGGCAGAGCTGTGCACTGACGCGAGTCAATTCATCTAGGTGCAATGGTCAAGGGGACATACCTCTGCCCTTGGCAAAAATCTCAATTGAACTAATTGTTGAAAAACAAATTATGTCGCCTTATGTCATCTATCTTCCGTTGCAGTTTGATACTTTGCAGCTAAAAGCGTTTGCATTCCCGTTAATCTTGGTGATATGCGTCCGCTCGTTCACGATCTCCCTATACACTCTTTGGTATCAGTAAGACGGCGTCTCGCTTTGTATCATATCATATGTATTACATCACATCTTCCTTTTTGGATTTAACCATTCGAGTGTTCTGGTCCACTGTTTGGTTGGCCATGTCCTGGTGCAGAGCTACGTTTAGCTGTAATCCAAGGTCGCTGCGCGATGCTGTGCCGAACGGCTGGCGCAAATCTGTGCTGCCTGGGAGGTCAGGGAAGTTATTGGGAGAAGATCAATCAGAAGAAGACAAAAGAAGATAGATAATTTCACTAAGAAGAATTCTGAGAAGAAGAACAAATCTAAGAATAAGATGGTAGAAAAGAATTGATTCGGATGGTCAGGGAACAAGACTGCATTGAATGAATCATCCACTGAGCAGATCTGGTTTCAGAAGACCTGTTGCCTTTACCATCTTCGGAGTTGCTTGAATGACTCAACTCTGAAAAAGGTCTTCTGAGTCGTGGGGATCCTTTAGCATTCCCCCTGATTCGCCTTGGCTTTTGCCAACGCGTGAAGTCTATTGATGGTAAGTGAGGCCAACCAGGAAGAAGAAGATGAGATGGATCCATCTGAGCAAATCAAATACTTTGGCATGTCCGAGCCTCAGTTAGAAGCGCCTTCAGTGGGCTACAGATGCAGTCGATGGCATTTGCCACTCCAAGCGCTGATTTTCGACTTGTAGCAACTGATCAAACTCAAGGGTGTAGTGAAGCTATCACGATCTGTGATTTGTTGATCAGTACACCTTGATGTCTTCACAGCATCTTTCCGCACACCGGGACTTAATGGAGTGATCCCAGCAGTGGAGCACCTCATTCTTAGCGTCGAAGAGTCTGATGGCTCAACGGTTCCAGCACCGGGACCTGGGCCGCTGCCAGGCCTGGACATTGGCGGGTGACCACCTCCACAGGCCGCCGCTTCGGTCGTGCCTCAAAGGTGGAGGATGTTCCTGTCAGCGGCTCGGGGCGGCGAGCGATGGTGTGGGGAGGTTGTTGGGTCGTAACCCAAGGTTTTCCTTGGAGGTTTGACCAATAGAGATCCCAAAAGAGGTGCTTGAAGGGAACTTTCTGCTGTATTGCTCTTGTAGTGGGATCTGGCTGAGTATCTGTGTATTCACCTGGCGCCACAATCTCCTGCCTGGCCGTGAAACGTGGAAATCTCTGAGGCAGAATCTGGGACTGCCAGTGGATCTCGTTGTGCCAGCCAGCGGGGCTCGGCACAAGTGGACCAGATCAGCAAAGAAATCCCCGCAAGCCATGGAACCGGCAGCCGCACCGGAAGCAAAGTTAGCAAAGAAGTTCCTTCCAGCAAAGATCCTGGAAGCAAGGAACCGAGCAAGGATCTCCCAGCCAGGCCCTGAGATGTCGCCGATGTTGACATATGCTTTTCAACTCGACAATCATTTCATGATTTTCAACAAATCCACTGATCTCCCACTGTTCTTGCGACTCTTCAAGCCTTCATTGCAGCTGTACTCGTCCAAGGCCGAAGCTGAAGACGAAGAAGACCTGGAGCCCTGAACAGCTTGGCATTTTTTGCATGTGAAAAGCCATGGGACATGGATGATCTTGTTTGTGTATAATATATACTATCATATGTATATATGCATATTTTCAGATATTTTCAGCAAGCAGTTTGCAACAGACACAGACATGCTCCCCAATCTGCAGCCTTAGATCGTGAAACCCAAGCACCTAAGCTAACAAACACTATTTTCAGACTTGTGCAGGGTGGGAGCCCAATTCAATCGTGCCTTCTATTGACAGAGCAGTCGGAAAGACTTCACCAAACTTTCAAGACATAAGACGTCAATCTGTGCTGCCAATTGTGCTAAGACGTGTCAGTGCCACGATCACCAGGAGAGCGAACCTGAGCCTCCAGAACCACCGCCTTCTCTGCAAGATATTCTTGAGGTGACAATCCCCAAGGGATGTTTGCATCATGATCAGCCAATTTGCCAAGACAGCAAAATTCAAAAATACCTCTTAAGAAACTGAGGGTGAAGCAGATACAGACGTTGGCAATTTGAAGTAAAGCATCAAATTGTAAATCTCTACTGTATCCGACTCTATTTCCGGTTTTCCTCAAATTCCTCGTTTTTCCTCATTTTTCCCGCTGCAAAACGGAGGCAGTTCTGGTCGATGAAGGCGACAATATTGAATACGAACTCGATCCTGTGCCTCAGCCGAGAGAAGATGGGCTCAAGCGCAGAAGCCAACGACTTGTGTGGAACAGTTTTGTTTGCCGGTTTCAAATGTTCTATGGGGACGGTTGCCGCCTGGATTCCTGTCATTTACTGAACTGAAACAAGGAAGTACTCAAGGATCCGAGAGTATCCCCCATTTCGGGAAATGAACCGGCGTTATCCACGTTGATGGGACATGTGAGTCGGTTGATCAGGTGCCTATGCAAGTTCAGCGCGATCCTCACACTGGCATTACCAGCACGTCAAACGAGGAGGTGCTTCACTGTGGCAACAACATACCATGTGGGGCCCATGTGCTCTTAGAGTGCGGAAGTAGCAGCCGTTTGTGGGCCTCACTCGGTGTTTAACCTTGCAGTGCCTTGCAGGGAATGCTGATCCTGGCATATCCGGATGAGGAGTTCGCCTTTGAGCGGCGAACTTAGAGCTGAGCTACCGTAGAACCTCAAAAACCACAGCATATCAATGCCTATATTAGCCTCAGATTGGCTGCATAGACTCATCACATGACGGAAGAATCAAGGCTTGCTAAGAACTTCTTGTGAATGCGCAATTTCAAAGAATTTCACATGTGTGACTAAATCAGGATGATTCGTTTATATCATTCGAATCTGTTTGAACTGGAGGTCAAATGTTTGCGTGCTACCAGATGGCACACGAGTCTCTCAAACTGAAGATGCTGAAGGCACTGAGGCAAGATGGGCATCACCTTGCTCTTCATTGTTAGACCACTGCAGAGTGTTTGAGCTCGATGGAGTCATATATCGTTCTTGCCCATTCTGTTTTCACGTTGCCGTACCCTAAATGACCTCAAGCATTCCCAAGCCTCTTCTCACCTGCTTCGAAGGTTGTGGTGGAGAAGGAAGGAGTAGCCAGAGTAACTTGCTATGTCAAGGACAAGGCTTACGTTCCTCACTCCATGGTGAAGGCCTCTCCTTTTGTCTCCTTGGAGATGCCTTGGTTTCAGCTTTCGGAATAGCCACGGATCTTAAGGATCTTCTATTGCTCTGTTATCCACACCTTTGATACTTGTTTGATGTGTGCTGTTACCTTTGAATGATATGTGCCATTTGCAAGCGGGATCCGGAAAAAAATATCCTCAAGCAGTGAATAGAAGGCCTTGATACGGCCTGGCATTGTGTGACACTTGTACCTGATAATTTGGTGGAACGGGATGGAACAGGGGATGGTGACGTGGGGCTTCCAGTGATGTGAACAGGTTGAGATTGAAGATGGAGCCACCATGGAGGTTGTCCCTCGCAGGTGGCTTGGGCTCGAGTTGTGCGCCCAATCAACTGCGGATGGGTTAGTGGATACCGCAGTTTCCAACCGGTACACTGCTGTCCTGAGACTATCGCTACTTCGTGGCCATGACATGCCATGTCCACTTCATTTGTTTCTCTTGAGCAATAGCATTTTGATGTCAGACTATCTATGGGCTCTTGTTGGACACTGGGGAAGATTTGAACACACAGCTTTCCTTCTCGTCGAAGACAAACCAGTATTTGTCCTTGGATGCCTGATGGGCATGGGATGGAGACACACTCCCCAAAGATCAGGATAACAACATCTAGGATCTAGGAGTATTTCTGTCAACTGAATAGTCAATAGATTCAATAGTCATAGTTTCCAAATGTCTCTGGCTCAGCTTTTCCGAACAAAACTGGGACCGTCTGCGGGCTACTTGGTAGCAGCTTGGTTGTAATCTGACTCGAATTAATGATCCCAGACTGAGCGCTTTCCTGAGCTTCCCGGCAAAAAGCGTTTTTTTTGCTTCTTTTTTGACTACCTTAAAGTACTTTAGATTTATATTGACACATTTCATACCTCATAGGTGGCGAGGTAGCCCCCGCAGGGGCGCTCGCCCCAGGTTGAACCTGAAGGCGGAGTTGGTCGCAGCTGACCCTCAGAGCTTTTTGGCCAAGTTGCGAGGCGAGCCAGAGGAAGATGTTGGAACCTTGGTGCTTCCGGAGGGCCAAGATTGAACACGACATGGGGATGGGTCAATTTATGGGATCTGAAGAGGAGGTTTACCAGGTTTTGATCCATATGAAGTATATAGAGTATGACATGGTGTCACTATATGTCCTGAAAAGTCCTGAACAGGTATGAATCATGTGTGGTTTGTTGGTCCTGTGTGCATCACATGTATCTCCATACATCACATGTGTGTCGTATCAGCTACATGATACAATCACAAGCAGATGCATTTTTTGTCCAAGGTCTCTCCTGCCCTGGAAATTGCCCAACAACAAAATGCCATCAGCCAGCACGAATTCTGCTCCTTGGCATGGACGGTGGACTGTGATTAGTGGGACCTTTGATGGTTTGTCAACATGTGACATCCAAAGGGTGAAGTATGGACTATTATGCGCACATGTACATTTTGATCTTCGGACATCCAAATTGCTGGGTTGTCAAGTCTGATCAAGTGAGAGGCATAATTTTTTGTAGCTCACGAGGTAAGAGTTCGGACCCTCGAGAGGACCGGGTTGCTACAAAATGACAAGTGAATTGGTACGGCTCTTGCATCCCTCAGTGACAAAACTTGCCAAGATGTGACATCACTGATTTTGTTTGGCAAGAAACATGAGCGCCAATTTGCACCAGCTACAGTATGTTTTCATTAAAACTTGGATACCTTGGACATAGAAACATTTAGACATCCATTTTTTGAGTGCTTTTGAATGAATCTTGCACACTCCACAGGTGCTCAACTTGTGTAGCTGTGGTCCAGTCGAGTCTCGCACCAGAACAGCTACTCCACGAACGCTTCGGTGATTCTGCGGCACGTGGAAGGAAGTTTGGTGCACTCCAAGGCTCGCACTGCCCTGGTATGTCCCAGTTCCCATCAGGGGGCATTTTGACACAGCTACCAAGTCATTGAGCGACCGCAGCAGCAGTGAATGTTACTGCTGCAAATTGATCTGAAACTGGGATAGAAAGCAGTGAACAACATTGGGTTGCAAAAGAAAAGGATGGGAGGTTGCGGGCCTGGATTTCACAAGTGGGTCTGGCAGGGATCTGGTGAAGTGGAGGTGGTGAGTGGAGCGGTGAGAGCCTCAGAGACTTTCCAAAGGTCTCAAGACGAGTGTGTATATATATATGTATATATATATGTATATATATATGTATATATATATATATATGTATATATGTATATATATATATATATATCTTCAAGAGTAAATGTGACAACGCATTCCCTTACCACAACTCTTTGCTACTCTGCAGCTGCTTGTTTTCTGTTCTTTTTTCCTTGATGTTTGTGGGAAGTGAAAGCAGAGCACCCTGAAAACAGGACATTGCCGCCATCGGCTCCGCCAACGAGAAGGCTTTGAAGACGCTGCAGGCTCAGCAACGGATTCGCTTACATGAGCACCTGACACCATAGTGCTGGCACGGAAGAGCATCCTCAAGCAGTTTGAACATGTTCATTTTTAGCCAAAACCACCACTTAAAATAGATACACCTGATTGTGGAATGCCATGTCTGGGTCATTGGCACAAAATAAACCACTTATGGTGAACAAATTACTTCGAAAAGGATCCTGACAATGGGCATTGTCTAGACAAATGACTGTAAACGTAGTGAAGATTAGCTAATTCATGCGTTTACCATGAAGGCTACAGTGAATTGCATGGCACAAATTGCAAGCAAGCACTGGCGGTGCCAGGACAAGGGATTGGTATACTTGGCGCAAGTGGATTACGACCGCATCTACCTTCGAGATGATGATGGCAACCACTTTGAGGTGGGTTTGGAATGACGGGATCCATCATGATTCTAAGGTCACAAGATACAAAGAGAGGAGGTTGTTTTCATGGGCTGTCAGCCGCAAGCGCAGCATCATGAAGCTTTCGATGGATCTTTTTAGGTCAAGGGCGACCAATCCCTGGACTTCAAGTTGTCCGTCTCCATGGGCGATGACTTTGCTTCTCCTCGATGTGGGCAGCTGAGACCCGCAATGCCTGTGGCTGAACACATTTGAGGCACAGAAATGCCTTTGCCCCAAGTTTTCGTACCTCAAACTGCCACTTGTGCAAAGTGCAAGACCATGTTCTGTCGAAGTAAAGCAATCCTTTGCTTACTGTACAGGCAAAAAGGACCTTGAACATCTAAGTTATGAGTTCTTGAGCAATACGCGTAGTGCTATGTTCACTCTCCGAGTCTGATTGATGCACATTGACGACACCGGCGCGCAATTTTCCCGCTTTCACCTGGGATTTTTGAGGTGTTGTTCCGCAGAAGCCTTTCAAGCACCCAGATGCATCCTTCTTGCCCTTGCCAGAAGAGGAGAGATGGCAACTGCTAGATGTGTTGTGGATAGCACAGGTGTTGAACTGAGAAGAAACTCATGTAGAATAGTCACATCCCGAGCAATGGAGCAAAGATATATCAATTCATACTCTCTGTCCCTTTGTGATTTGGGACTCTTGAGCTGTATTTGGATGTGCTATCGTGTTATCCACATGCCTGGACTGTAGATCTGCATGATTCTATGATCAAAGAGAAATCGGATGTAGAACGGGAAAGATCAGCAAATTATGTACATAGATATCTATACACACACATATATATATATATACATGATATGATATTTGAGAATTTATGATATTTATGCATATCTTGCTTTTTCATTTGCAGAAACTAGATCTCAGTGTGTCGTTTGTTTGGCAAGGCACCACAGCCGCGACTCTTCGTGGTCTATGGAGACGGGGAGGCGGGCCACAGCTCCGAATCTGTTGGGGCTCAGCAGAGCGAGTCAAGCGCTTCGGTATCAGCAAAGTCATCCCGATCCCCACAGTGGAAGGATCCATTCGTAGTGAGCTACATCACGCGTGCCGAGTCGAATCCCCCAGTTGATGGGTTCAATACAAGAGCTTCTACTGCTTTAGTTCATAGATGTTCATAGTAATCATAGCCCATTATAAATGACAATCATAAGCATAATCGTAGCCCATCAGAAATGACAATCATAATCATAGCCCATTATAGATTTGACCGCTATAAATGATCATAGTATTTGCACACGCCATCATAGCTCAGCATGGGGCTTTCTTGCGACGAAGATGATTCTGGTGCATCAGGCAGAAGAGTTGCTGCTGCGAAGTGATTATGAAGAGGTGGGAAGTTGCTGATTGTACAGCGACACAGGCGGCCTACTCGAGGAACATCGAGCAATATAGTCAATATAGTCTTAATATACTTTAAAGCCCCACATATACAAAATACAACGATGAAGTTGAATGGTCCCGACACTTTGAGAGCCGCCCGATACTCAGTGTGCATTGGAAGGCTATGCGCCTGGCTCGGAAAGATCCGAACACACTCGTGGCACGCTCAGCACACGATGAAAACGGCCAGGACCGAGTGGTGATCTGAGTGGTTTGAGCAGATGGTTCAGATGGTTCAGATGGCTCAGATGGCCTGGAATGATATCTCGATGCTTGATGATTCACAGTGGCGTGCTCTGGTAATGCTTTGGCAAACAGTTGGGTTCCTCAAGAATCACACTAAGTTCACCCCCTATCAACTGGGAGGAAGTATCAAGCAGTGATTACAGAATGCTGCAGAACCAATCTGAACAGTTCTTTTGCATGGATAGTCCCAATTTTCCAGGTAGAAGCGATCCCCATGTGTAGACCACATAGTGAAATGATGACACGGGCCATCCCACAGGGGCACCCTCCTGGCGGTGCGGGGCCCTCCCTGGCAAGGTCATCGAAGGTGAGAAGATGGCTTGGCCCATGAGCTGCTGCAAGAGCCACTCCATCCACCGGACAGCTTCCAATGTCTGGGAAGTTGGAACAGGAACTGGAAAAAAGTTCAGATCTCAATCAACAGAATCAAATAGGTGACAACTGGTGACTACATGAGGCAAGGCCACAAGGAGATGACACTCTGTTTGCTCTTTGTCACATTGTGATGCTCTCAGTACCTTGTAGGTATATAATTGTTTTCCAACAGGGCAACAGTGGACAAGAGGCTGTGAAAGCAAACCAATTTATGCCAAAGAGCAGTTGTGCTTTTATGGCAGGATCATGCACATGGACCCGGTGACTGTGCCAGTGAGGCCATGTGGTGATCTGGCAAAGCTGTGTGCAGAACAAGTGATTTTCATTTTGTATTCTCACATCATAGTTGCCATGGGGATCCATTGGGTGTATCATTTTAGCTGTCATTTTTCCTAATATGTTTGTGTGCCATTGGGTGGTTTTCCTCTGCCACTCTGCCACTGTCATTGGATTTGCCAAATGTCAAATGCAGAAAGGCCCTTGGAGCTCCCTCCTGGCATTTGTGGCACGGCCGGAAGCTCGAGAAGTTTGCATTGCAACACCTTCAATTTTTTGAATAAATTTTTGACTGCAAGAGCACTGCAAGAGCTATCTGCAAGAGCGATCTGCAAGAGTTATCTGCCTACATGTCATGCAGTGAATCTTGACGACAGCTTAGCTCAGAACTACTTCTAGGTGGATCAGCCGGCCATGAAGAGAACCTTTACACAGTTTCGGCAGTTCATCGAGTGCCCCGGTCAACCGCGCAGTCATGGAGGGATGTTGATTGGCAGTGGCACTGATGACTTGCATGTGACTTCATTGAGATTGCAGGAATTGCTCTTGAGAGAAGCTAAGTAGCAATGGCAAACTCTTAAGATTCACTCTCTACTTTATGGTAGGTTCTATTGTATTTTTGTAGGTTTATGGTAGTTTATGTACTTTATGATAGTTTCTATTCTTTACTTTATGGTAGTTTCTTGTAGATTCTTGGGCAGTTTCTATGGCATCATCCTCAGGTACCCTGAAATCACCGATCAGAAGCTCAAGGTCTGGGCTGCGTAATCGTAGGCTTTACGTGACCTGCTTTCAAGCCTTCTCTGGCTTTGCGTTGGACTCAAGGCCTTGCATATATATATATATATATAGACATACATATACATATATGTATATAAATATATATACACATCATATATATATATATATATATATTTTTTTTTTTTTTGGTGTGATTTTTTTAAGTTCCCGAGCATCCAATCTTTTCTTTCCACAGTCGCTGACTGGAAGATAGGGCACAGGGTTTGTCACCGGAATGCAAGGGGAATTATGTGAATAGGCAACCTCGGTCACAAGCCGTTGGCTAGAAAGGGGAACTATCTGTTTCAATAATTGATTTATATCCATATGTATATGTACATATATGATAGTCAATGTGGATAGCCTGCATTAGCCTCCTTGGGGATGTGCCATGAAAAGCGTTGCTTACTTCAGAATGGTTGATACGTTGCCTGGCTCGAAGAGGAAACAGATGTGATGAGTGATGCCTGATGAAGGTAACGATGGCCACAGCCGCTAGGTGACATACTGCGCGGTTCCCTGACATTTCTTGAAAAAACGACTCAGATGAGAGCATCATTTGAACATAAGCTCTGCAGCCATGTCTTGAAAGGCGTTGCTGTTCTTCAAATTCAGAAAGACTGGTTGAGAGGACTCAGAAAGGACCCATGTTTGAACATGTCCTGTAGGATGCTGCAGCTTGCCATGCCGTCGCTTTCCAAGTGGACGCTTCCATTAATCTTCCTAGCTGTCAACGTTGATGCATTCTCGGGTGATGAGGCAAAGGAGCTGCCTGTTGCAGTTTTGGAAGCGTTCCCTCCAACCCATTGTCATCAAGAATTGACCGAACAGATTTTGCAGAGGTTGCAGGTTTTAGATGTGCCAATGCGATCCTACTGAAGGGTCATACAACATTTCCAAGTTAGTTCATCCTTGAAAAGGAGACCTGCTCAAGCGACTCAAGGCGTAAGTTTTCTATGGTTCTCTGGGCCAAGTCCCGTGGATATGATCAACCACCAAGAAACCCAACTTTCAATCTATGGATGAGACAATTGGGACAACTGGGACATAGGGATGGATGTGGAGATGCTGCAGGAGCCTCTTTTGCAGGTGGGGATGCTCTATGAGACCTTGGAGATCATCTGGGATCTCATCATGGCGTTGTATCACCGATGTCTGGGGCCCAACCTGGCGGGAACTTCCCACTGGCTTCCCAGCGCGCCCGAGATGGCGCATATAGTGAATGGAACCTGTCAGAAGTTTGGGCTGAAAGAAGAGGACTGCATTCTGAAGACGCAGAATTCCTCCTTTCGCAGAGATAAGAATTAATTCTGCACAGAGAGAGAAAATGAGAATGAGAATGACAATGAGAATGAAAATGAGAAGAGGAGGCAGATTAAAGAGAGAAGAAAGAAGAGAGAGAGCTTTGTTAATCATAGATCAGCCCTGATTAGCCTCGTTTCGACTAGGAAAAACATTTGGGAAGAAAAGAGTTGGGCCATGGCATTTTAGTCCGTCAATGCGGCATGGAACATCTCTGACCGGTCAAACTCACAACCAAAGAGCTCATTGAGATTCATTGAGTCACAATTCAATTGTCGTATCTTGTCCTTCAAGGTATTTTTGTCTCTCCTTCACTGTTCGAATGGATAGCCCCCAAGCTCAACTTTTAAAACTAGATGATCTCAATGGTGCACACGCTCTCAGAGGATGTGGTGCTTGCTTGGGAGACTTCCATGTCCTCACTCAGTTCAGCCGTGGATGCCTTCCACTTCGTCATGAGCAAAGCCACCGCCGACCTTGGGGGATCAATCAATTCCACCGTGGACAGCCTGGAACAGATCTTGCCCCGTCAGAAAGGACGGCTCCCGAGGAAAGTGGAAGACTTGGTTTTGTGGGTCGCGTACCTCATCCTGGTGTCCTATGTCTTGATGCAGATTCTGTGGATTCTGTCCAAATGGCTTTGTTGCTGCTGTTGGCGGAGAAAGGAGCAAGTCGCAGCTGAAGCACAGAAATCCTCTGTGAAACGTCCTCCCTTTCTGCCTTCCAGTGATAGCTTTTTGCCACCTCTTCGGCCCCGTCCCCACGACGAAATCCGGCCGCGCAAGCGGACACCTGAGTGTTGTATATTCAACTTTTGCAGTTAATAGCTGGATCAGCTGCCGATTTCGTAATGATTGCTGTGTGTGTTCTTGGAAAAATCTTCGATGGTAGGTTGCTGTTTTCATCCGCTGATTTTTGGCTTGGTTGGGTCTGTTCTTGTTCATTTGAAGACAGCACACCGGGAAGAATTCACAATTCAGTTTCACCGAGACAAAATCTTTTATTGCTTAGATCTGACATGGTCAGACCAGGCACTCGCATGGGAACAGCAAAAGGGGGCAGCTTCACGTGCATTTACAGTTACAGTACTGTATTTGTATGAATAGGGTTTGTGATTGAATTTGTTTTGTGTCTACATCTTGGTAGATAGTGTCTAGAGATCCATCATTATTTGAGAACTGAAGTTTCACCCGTTGACTGGCTATCCAAGTTTTGGTTTGAAATTTCTTGGTTGATTTTCCCAGAATGGCCCATCTTGGACGCTATGAGCTTCTCGGTTTCCGCTAAAACCCTTGTTTTGAGTGGAGAAAACAGGGGAAAAACTGCTGAAAACCGGGTGGTTTTCTGCCTCACATTTTAGTTTAGCTGCTGAAAAGGAGCTTCGGCAGCGCAGGACTGGGAGAGGGCCTACGAGGTGTACTGTCAGCAAGAGGACTGATCAAGCGGTATCAAGCGATACCACGTGATGTCAAGTGATGTCAAGTGATCTCAAGTGATCTCAAGTGATATCAAGCGATTTCAAGTCATATCAAGTGTTCAAAGATGTTCAAAGTCTTCAGCCTTTGCTTTTCTTCGCATTCAGCATTTTGTGCAAATTCACCATGGTGCCAGTAGACTACTGGATAAATGCTGGACACATTGCATCTCTCCGTATGATCTTGGTAAGTAGAAAGGATTTGTGTGGTGCGGAGTTTATTTGTTGTGCAGTTCACTTGTGGTGAACTGGACATGATTTCAGAATTGCATATATAATTTGTCACAGTATGACAGCTCCTGGGCTTTCTTTACATTCATAATCATGGGTTGTTGTTGGGACATTTCTGAGCGCTGCTACCATCAGGAGGAGCAAAGGGTGTTGCAAAGCACTCTGGGAGAAGGCCTCAAGAATGCCCGAAAGAGTGGCGTTCCAATCTCAGATCAGTTGGTCATTGGGGGCCTCATGTGCGAAGGTCTATGGTTTCAATTCCCAGTTGCAATACCAAGATATCCAAAGAGCGAAATGGATAGGAACACAAACTTGGTGACAGTTTACAGGCTTCCGGGCGTTCCACACTTCTTTTCAACCGCTAGAATGGAATTGCGCTAAAATCTAGGCATCATGCGCATAGGACATCATGCTAAGACCAGGGTCATCAAAAATGAGTGATGCCATCTTAATTCCAGTTCTTTTTCTTAAATGGAGGCACAGGATTTCCGTTTGGCTCAACTTTCAGGACTCTTTGCAAGCTTCTCCCAAAGCCTTCAACCAAGGCTTTGTCAGCTGCCCCACTCAAGCCCCAGGGAGCAAGGTAGTAGACCATGACGGGAGACGCAAGTACACAGACGCAGACACTGCCCACCCCAACCCAAACCCACACAACAAAAAGCGCAAAACCCTCCGGACGCCTTCGGGGCGCTCTATAAACCTGGATCCAATCTTCGCCCATGACCCATGGATCCAAAGCAGCCTTTGTTGTGACAACGTCGCTTTGTTGGAGCCAACTCACCAGTCTACTTACGTTTCTTTAATTTGCCTGTTGAGTCCGAAGCTCAAGCTGCGTCAGTGTATCCAGCAGCGCAAGCTGGGCTTGGGTGGACCTGGCTGACCATTTAGTGCCTCAAACAGCTCACTGGAGCTGCAGGTTCAGATTGAGTGGGACCAGACCAGCCACATGAAACCTGTAACTACCCAGGCCAGGTCTCCAACACCAGCCGCAGTTTGTTCATTTCCGACGTTGTGGAACCCATCGTCGACGAGATACCTTAAACGATTCCACAAATAGGTTGCCCAGAAGAGAAATACTAATATATAGCATAGCAGTGTGTGCAAACTATGCTGGATTACACGCAATTAATTCACCGGATATTATGGGATGAAAATTTCATGCAACCAACATATGAATCAATGCAAAGCTCCATTACTGCAAGTGTACCCCCGCCATTAGTTGAGCACGCGATTTCAGGCTACTCCCCTGCGGTCGAGGAAGCAATGAATTCCAAATTACCATCAAGCATTATCGGAGTGACAGTTCCAACCATCCGTGGCTCATGGTTAGCATTGGTTCCCATTGGTTCCCATCAAGTAGTTTTTCTTGATTTATTTTCCTTTCGATGTGATTTCTTCAGTTTCGTCTACTGAGATTAAAGCGATATGATTGTATATTACATTATAAGTACATCTCATATCTATCTCTGTAAATAAATAGATATATATGTAATACATATATATATATACAAAATATATACATATATATATATATATAAATAAATAAATAAATCAATCAATCAATCAATCAATCTATCAATCTATCAATCTATCAATCTAACAATCTATCAATCTACCAATCTATCAATCTATCAATCTATCAATCAATCAATCTATCAATCGATCAATCTATCAATCAATCAATCAATCAATCAATCAATCAATCAATCAATCAATCTATCAATCAATCTATCTATCTATCTCTATCTTTAGATCTATTTCTGTGTATATATGATTATTATATTATAGTATTTTACATGCGTATATCTCACACCTATCTCTTTCTCTGCATATTTCCATATATGTATATACTATATACATTATGTACCCCATTTCAAGTTCGTGCTCAGTTGAGCGCGACCCTTCGAGTCGAGCAGCTGGCAAAGACGAGTCAGGTTGGGTCTGACTGTAGCTGTGACGCCAACAAAAATGAAAGAAACAACAACTCTTGATCTGCAGTTGGCCAGGTTATGCCAGGTCACTTCTGTTGGTGAATGTTTTTTTTTCTTTGGCTAACTCCTGGCAACCGCTTTTGATTTTTGTTTGCGAGATCAAGAAATCCATATTCAGTGCATGGCTATCCTCCTTATTTCGACAACTGGTGGACTAAAGGGGCTTTTTATCAGAGAACTGAGTGATGCCCGAGATGCCTCGGCTACATGACTTGAACGGGACAAAGTCATGGACGCCCCAACTGGTGATCACGGCTGTGGGCATGCCATTATGGTAAGGCAGCTACGAGTGAGCCCACAGAGGAGCGGCTCTCGCAACTGCAGTCATGGAACACCTCTCTTAGTCAGAGTTGGCACTTTGAACTGATGTGTGTATGTAACAAAAAATGAAGACTACAAGTATGTACCTAGTGCATGTACCAATTCAATGTAAGTAGTGTAATGCAATGTACCGAATTGGCATTTAATGAAAGTAAAGCGTCTTGTCATGTGTTGTAATTGATGTAATGTTTGTCAGTTCTAGGCATTGAAAATCGATGGAGATCAAACTCAAAAGTCAGAGGTTTTGCGTGAAGGAATGGGAAGGCCATAGGGAAGGCATGGGAAGGCTGCATGCACCAGGCATCTGAGCAAGCTCGCGATGGGGGTGCCTGAAACCTGCGCAGAAAGGTGCATCATGGTCCTCATGGAAGTTGAGAATCATTGAGTTCCATGGAATTTGCAATGAATACTCGTTGATGGTGGATGCGAATGATGGTTGATTATGCTTGTCTCTTTGAGCAATGTTGAACCATTTGTTCGTTTGCGTACCCTTCCTTCGGTTGGCATTCTGGAGAACTGCGGAGCTATACTGAAGAATTCTGGCGTATTTAGATGTTCTGAGCATGGGTGACCTGGCCCAAACAGATTTGAAACTCAGCATTGTTGGTAGATTCAATTTCCACGAACCGCACTAAGACCACATGATCATAGCAATTCATGAAATTCACGTTTTTTCTTATCCGAGATGGACGTTTGGGATGGTTTGTAGGTACGTGATTAGTCTATGGACAAACCAAAATCACGATTTGATTCTGCCTTCCTTGCAGAGATGTGGTGCTGTGTGGCTGCCCCAGCAGGTTTAACGATCAACGTCTGAGCAGTTTCACCGAAGTTTGCACGTGATGTCGCCACTTTTTGGTCGACCAGGTTTCACATGGAAAAAAGAAGAGGTGTGTCCAGTGTGTATTGTGTGCGCATTGAATGGGTATTTGCATCCCCAAAATTCCCCGACTTGTCGGTTTGTTCCTTTCACCGTGAATCATATCGGGGATACCCCTGGTGGAGATATGATTGTGTGGAAGTGCTCAATTGGGCAATGAGCATCAATGACCCGTGCGCTTGGATTTGGTGAAGTGCATGCTTGAGATGTCTTGAGACAATCCCTTGGCCAAATTCCACAAAACAAGCACTTGCCTACTGGAAATTACACATCACTTCTCAAAACCAAAGTTCCCCAGATATGTTGGGGTGTCCAAACACCAGAAGATAGATACTAGTCGTCCTCGCTACAATAATGTGGCTTGAGTGTTGACATTTGAGGTATAGTCTCTTCAGCACAGATAGTCATAGAATGTACTAAATTCATGAGGGGTCGGATGGGCAACCAAATGCTGCCAGCCCTGAGCGTGTACGTAGCAGCACCATTCTGTCAGGATATCCATCTGGGCTCACGGAGGTTTGACCATCCTGTCATGTCGGTTTGGGCTGTAAGACTGCATCGACGCTTTAACGGACATTGCAACATGAAATCGGCAGATCTAATTCTTTGGACTGCTGGATGAATCTGTGCACCCACGGGGCCATAGGTGCTTCACAAGAAAATTGCCCATCACTGAGATAGAGGTTTGCCAAAAGCTCCACAGCGATGCTCAAGAGCTTTATATCCAAGGTGAATCCCGGCAGGTGAATGTAATTTTGGAGATTCCCCAAAGGATCACAAATAATCAAGAATCTTGATATCCAAGTTAACTAGCCATTCCAACTTGTGGTATTTTGAGTGCCTTGACCCCGCTATGGAGGCTGGCAGTTGTGTTAGGAAGGCTCACCTTAGCTTTCCCCATGCCCCTGCGCAGGTTGAGGTGCCTTCCAAAATGTTGAGGTGCCTTCTGGACGTATCTGGACGTGGCCTCTGGAAGAATTTGGACGTTCTCGTGATGGAATGGAAGACAACTTGGGAGAATCAGCAGTGGCAATTTCTGATTGAGATTCTCAATCAGGAATTGCCACTCCCGCTTTTTCCAACTTGTCCTTCAACCCATCACGAGAACGTCCTTGAGATTGTGAATTCTTCCAGCCTTTTCAGATCGTACATGGCACTTTCTGGCTTTGTAACTCTCCAAGCTTTACAAGGTCATCAATCGAGGGATGGCTACGCTTTCACAAGCAAGTGCAATGCAATTACCTCCACCTACAACGACCCAGAGGACCTGATGCGAGTACAGTTTACGGCGATCAGATCGTGCCAAAGATGCGCGCTGTAGCTTCCAAAAGGCTGCACACTTTAAAGAAGAAAGTGAAATAGTTCAGCACTTCGAAGTCAGAGCTGAAGCGCGCAGAGAAGAAAGCGAAACGGTTGAGTGCTTGTTTGCCGTCATTGCCCTCATACAGGCTACTTTGCAACATTTTTCGACATGGTATATTCATGCAGCATCTGTGGTGTATGCATTGGATGTATAAAGATAACTTAGTAGATGACAATTCTACCTATAGAATCCTATAGATATTTAGATAACTTTGTACAGACAACTTGGACCTACAGTGTACAGTCTACGGTCTTTGCCGTACCTAAGACAGTTTGCACCTGGGCCCCATTGTTGCGCGGCTGCAGCGTTGAAGCCTCGCCGGGCACGCGGCACCTGGGTAGTGCCAGAGGGGCGGGGTGCACCTTGGGAGAGCCATGGAGGCCCGGTGAGAAACAACCTTTGGGACCGAAGAAGATAGTCTGAGGCATGATAAGTCTTCCATTTTAGCATAATTGGTAGACATTAGAGCATTGAGAAGATAAGCATATTGTAGCATATTGTAGCATATTGTAGCCGAGTTATAAGGCATACATTGGTATGCCATTATAGCATATTGTAGCTTGTGTACATATTCACAATGGTGTATGTATATGTTATTTGCAGTATGCAATATACATAACATGCTACATATACTATGATTTAGTCAAATGATATTGATCTTGCATTGTATATATACGAAATGTATTAAATCATTCACACATGCGGCCCATGCGTGCATTTGTTCATTCACAATCTAGGTAGATTACTACTTAGTAGATGAGTAATTCATACTTCATTTCCGTATACAGTATATAGTAGCAGATGATAAGGACGACGTGCCTTCATCCCTTCATCACGGGTACTGCACAGGACCTGTGTCTAACTTCCGAGTTTTGCAACGGTCGGTCTTTGTGCTTGTGATTGTACTTGTACTGTTGAAGAGCATAAGAGATTGAGATCTCGACGTAGGATATGGCATAGATTCATGGTGGGTAAATCAACAGTATCATGCAGATGTACCGTTCTACACTGGGTGCACAAGGAAACACATGGAGGTTTCTCAAAATAGGGGACCCCTAAAACTGGCTGGTTTATTACCATAAATGATTGATATTGGATGACTTGTGGGTTCCCTATTTTGAACAACCACAAATATGTGTACCATTCCATACTTTCAGAAAGGACCAGCCGAACATTTGGCGACTTTGCCGCGCAGCTTGGCAGGTCGCGAGACGACTGTGCTGGGTGATCCTGGTGTTGGTATGGGACTCAGAACTGATGGAGCGCAACAAAAAATCATCAACAAAGCAAAGCATAGCAAAGCTGCATATCATTTCGCGGTATCAGGATGTACTGAAGGTTGCAACAGTTAATTCGGACAACACCTATCAACCAATGAATGTATTGGAACCATGCGCATATTCTGTGGGACTGGGGACCACTCAGTCATCATATCCTCCCAAGATAAATTTCAAAGGCGCTTTACTTGGTTTTTTGAGCTTTCACAATCTCATGAACAGCCTAGCTTGCTCTGTGAGTTTTGCCAGTCCTGACACTTAATCTTACCACAGAAGTGGCCCAGGTTCCAGACAAACAAAGCAGCAACCATCCATCAATCAACATTTTCGATCAGTCCGCAATACCAACCAGTGATGGATCAGGACCATGACAGTAGTAGGTTCACATTCAGACCAATCAGTCAAGCAAACGATCAAATGGAACACGTCCGTCGCCAAAGGGCCGTAATTCACATGCCAATCCCCGCGTTTTGAGGCCATACAGGTTGACGCAGTGGATAGATCCAAGTTCAGGACATGCGATCAAGGTTCTTTCTGCAGAAGGCCAGCGCAGTTGGGAGCAGTTTGGAGCATTGCCGGCTGTTTCAAATTGTTTTTTTGAAGGGACCCATAGGGCGAACCAAAAGAGCCACTGCGTCAAACTCATGTGAAAAGGCCAATTTGGTGTGTGAACGTTTTAGGTTTCCCGTTAAGAGGGTGATCTAGGATTATCCTGAACCCATGAGTGGGTCTTGCCGTCATACGAAACATCGAACTCAGCCAGATCTGCAGCTTGGTGATTCGTGTGATGCCGATTTCTTTCACGGAGAGGGATAGTACAAGCTTATATTGAACACGTACGGTTGTAGGTTTATCATCGCGGCAAGCACGTGCAGCAATGTACAGTGGGACAGAGCTGGCACCATCGCCAGGTACAAGAAATGGACCAGCAGAACGGACAGGGAGAAGGCTCTTTGGAGCATCCTTCCACAGACCAGGACGGGTCAGTTGAGAGCCGAAGAGCAGAAACCCATCGATCTTGCAGCGATCTCTGCATCAAGTGTGGCCTGGCCTATCACTAGGAGTCCGCTCGCGGAGGGTGGCTTTAGCTTTCAGGTGAAGCATGTCAATGAGGCTGGGGTTCTGCATCGACTTCCAACGTTCTGCAGTCAGTACTAACGACGCAACGTAGAAATGCGCACACAAACTGGGCCTGCATACGCGCACTGTGGATTTGTAGTCAAAGTTGATTGGTCTATGAATGTATATGTATATACAATGTATATACAAATAACAGGAAATAGTACAGTAGGATACAGCAATATAGTCTACTATAGCAAGAACAATGAATGAATGAATGAATGAATGAATGAATGAATGAATGAATGAATGAATGAATGAATGAATGAATGATAAATAACAACTAAACGATATCAAACGTCTGATAGGGTAGCTGGGCTTTGCTGCTTTGTGCAGTCAGGCCATTGCTCACTTGCTCCTGAAGCTAAATATCTACGCATCAGGCACCGCACCGGCAGTCTGCGGTCACTTCGACGGCGTTTCATGTGGCGCATCAGTCCTTCTGTAGTTGATCGTAGATGATCATTGTTTGATCGCTGTAGCATGTTGTAGCTGATCAGAATGGTAGATCAACGCAGGGCCGTGTGTTAAGCAATGTCCTCAGCGGTAAGCAGACAATCTGAACAGGCATGGTTCGACTTCGGATCAACGAGATCGAGCCCTTGCATAAGCGCCTGGAGCGCTCAGGAAAGTTGGTATGGGAGATGCGGGACTGAAGCATAGCCTTAATTTGGAGGAGTGAAGTGAGGAAACCCTCAAGGTTCAAAGGCGAAACCAGCGGCAGGCAGTCCAACTCAGGAATCGCAAGATGTGTCACTCTTGTCTTTCTGGAGCCAAAGTGTTTGCTGATCCAAAGCTCATAGGATCTCAAAGTCTTTCAGATTTTCATCCCCAAAGACATGACATGCTCCGTTTGGTAAGGAACCAGCGCCACACGCGTTGCTGAGCGTTGCTGCTGAGGCCACGAAATTCCTCCTGGAGATGTGGTCAGTGATCCTCCACCCGCAGCTGCACAGGCCAGGTGCTGGGCTCCTACGTGGCTGAGGATCAGGGGGTGAAGTTTGGGCAGACAATGTGGCCTTTCTATCCATGTCCTAACATTCTTTCCATGTCTTAAAAGACACCATGAATATAGTGATTGATGGTCATGATGGTGATGGTGATGGTGATGGTGATGGTGATGGTGATGATGATGATGATGATGATGATGATGATGATGATGATGATGATGATGATGATGATGAAGTGGGTTCCCTTGACTGCCACCGCAGGTGTCTCCCACCGATGAAGCTGGAAAGACCATCTTCAAGTTTGACACAGCAGATGGCACAAAAGCAGAGGCCGACACTGTACACCCACAGAATCATCAGATCCATGTTCGTTCTCAGGTGTGTTAGGAGGGCCATTGGATGACTGGGATACACAACCCACTGCAAGTGCCTGAGTATGTGGATTACTGGGTGCAGTGACCGGCAGCTCGGTGGGGCTCCACGCAGTACTAAGTTGAGATACTGCAGTCACCCTTGGAACAGAGCACAATCCCTGCTGAAGCAGACCTCTTTTTGTCGTGTCCAAATTACGCAAGTGGCAGAGGTTCCAAAGCCTTCGACCTTCGCTTGGGATCCTGGGAGGCCATCCTTCATCATTCGCCTTTGGCCTTGGAAGTCTCCGTTGGAGGGAAAATCCTCCAGAGGTCCGCCAGGGATTCCTTGACGAGGGCAGCTGAGACTTTGCAGATTCCTTTTGGCAAGATACTTTGGTTTAAGGGAAACAAGTGGAGCCAAGAACCTGGGTCAAACTTACCTAGGCTTTCCATTCAACATATCGGAGTGGCAATTTCCAAAGTGGCTTGGTGCTCTTGTCGAAGCAAACCAGTTGACTTCGACATTGACCAAGCAAGTTCCGTTGCTTCAGGTTGAACGCCCGAAACATGCTCAACTTCGAGCGGTACCGCAAACCAAAGGAGTTTCCTGAGAAGATCAGCCTTGGGATGCCCCATAGTGGCCCCAACATGTCCATGGTACCTGGCTAGCCTTCATCTTGTGAACAAAATCGGTGAGTCGTGGCCCGCAGCCTCTGCGCAGGAGAGGCTGCCTCCAGATTCAGCCTCGGTTTCGGCACCCGATGCAGCTTCTTGCCTGATCTGATTGCGACCTGAGTTCAATGCTCACTGATCCTGTGAAAATAGATGAAGATAGATGAAAACCGAGCTTCAAAGCATCCGTCTTGATTCAAGACAAGTTGCTGGTGCCTCCTTATCGGACTCCCAAGGTTTTGTTAGATGCAGCGGCCCACCCTGATGGGTTAGATACAAATGCCCGGGGCACCCAGGCTGATTCGCTCCAGGCCAAGTCGTCTCCGTAATCTCTGCTCTTGTCCTTGAAGCTGGCAGTGTCCCAGTCTCTCGACACCACTAAGGGCTTGTGGGAAGAGCCTTTTGGTGGCCACACGGACCAAAAGCCGAGAGGTGCCACACGGGAGATTCCACAGACCTAAAGGATCCCCAAGGAGTGGGATACACGGAGAAGACATTGACATTTTCAATCTGGTTTGACCACTTGCAACATGCCCTGTTGGAAAGACGCCCAAGTAGGTTATCTTAGAGTTCGTAGGGCGACGATGTGTTTTGTCGTCAATAGATTCGGCACTAGCAGTCAAATTGGGAACCAACTTCAGGGTGAGGCGTGCCCAATTTCTGACGGTTCAACCTCCATGGCTTCGGGCATCATCTATGCATTCGGATTCACCAGCAATTCCCACGTCCACATCAGGCCCTGCTTCTTTGGGAATGGATGTGAGCTTTTTGGCACCTTGGACTGAAGCAGCGGACTCATAGCGAGGCAATGTTTCAGCAAATAGGGGATAGGAAAAATGCAAATGAGTGGGGATGCCAATAGGTCGCCAACATTCTCCTGCTCTCGCCCCACGGCAAGGAATTCAATCAGCATCCACTAATCCCATTGTTTGACGATTCCGCGACATCTATTGGGAATCACAAGGCAAGGCTGATTGTTTATGCGCCCGAACACATCGTTGCCTACCCCGGGACCCGTGTGGAAGGTTGAGTGATAGGTTCACTTGGTCCTTAGTTTCACTTGTTCCTTGTGCGACATGGTGATTAATTACCCACGGATCGTCGTAAATTATATGAGAATGTAATAAATGATGTATATCGGCGTGGAACATATTGGAATTTGATTAGTCAAGAGTGGCAGTTCATATAGGAAGAATGTCTAAAGACGTCTAAAGACGTATACGTCAGTCCAAGAATAAGAAATCACCATTGACCAACTGCTTCCCATCTAAGCTCCTCCAGCTTCCTTGCCTACAGCCGCTTGACTCAGGGTGACGTGCCGTCGCTTTTTGGGCTTCCAGAACACGCCACCAAGGCTCTTGGGCCAGAAGCCGACAGTGCAGACAAGATTTGCGGGTGGTCACTGGGTTTCTAGAGGCAGACGTGTTAGCATGATGGCGACCAACAAGAGATTTTTGCATTGAAAATCTTTACCCCAACGTTGGACCACCCCCCAAAGGGACAAGGGTGCAAGTGAGGATTTTGTTCAAGGTCAGGATGGTTCGGAGAAGTTGCAAAACATGGGCTATGCGTAGTGATTTGTGGTTTATGGCTTTAGGGTTTGGTGCTTGTTAATTCAGAAGCTCAAGAACAACCCACCTGCACAGGAATCTGAGCTTGGGGAAAGCCTAGCCGTTGAGCGCGATCATGACTGTTTTGGGATGATTGAGAGCACCAGTGCCAGCATTGACAGCCCCACCCTTTCACAGCTCTTGCTTGAGATCACGTGGGCAAGTTTAACTAACCGCTTAAAAGAGGAAAGCAGTAAGGACGCCTGTGCCAAAGGTCGCTGTAGCCCAAGAGCTCAGGCTAGCTTGCCCTTCTACAGTGAGCCCTATCGATTCTTCAACCTCGATGTTTTCGAGTGCTCCGGGCACGTGCAATGTTGCCTGTGGGAGCAAACATTTGACCAAGTTGGAGGAGTTTCTTAGGACCAATTGAGATCAGTCGAAAAAAAGATTTGACAAGGAGAGCGCACAGGGGATGGCATCCTTCTAGCTGGTTTCCTGTCATTTCTCCAAAAGTCGGAAATTGGTTCTGAACTGCAAAGATCATCCCCATCAAATCTGCCAACATGTTGTCAGGAGGATAGGGAACACATCACAAAGCATCCCACCCCATCTCACATTTACAAGCCGACATCGTTTTTTCACCTTGGCAAGGTACGAAATTGATGAGCCCATGGCACTCTATGGTGCAATTCCCATCATTTGGGCGATCCATCGCCTTGAAGGCAGGCGGTCCTTCGTACAACCAGCAACCAATTACCAACAACTGCTGTATGAGTACCCCTTATGACCCGTTTCCAACCGTGATAAACCAACAGTGCACTGCTGACCTAATTGGCTCAGAACGATTTGTTCTAATTGATTATTGGTACTTACTGCGATTTTGGGTGACTTTCAAGGGTATTTTCGCTCGTTTGTACAAGTGCTCTCAAACAAGGAAGCATCTCTACTCATCCTTCGGCAGCATGTCACATCTCAAAATGCTTTTGTAAGTAGAGCAGTCCTGGATGGACAGTGACATCGTCTTGCGTTTTTGACGCTGCTGCATAATTATTTGCTGCGCCTCTCCCATTGTTCCGATTCCAATATCCAAGCTCTTCTGGAATCTATCACGGCATTTTGCTGTTCTGACGAGAAACACCAAATGTAGCACTTGATGTTGATGACAATGTGAAGCTGTTTTGCTTTGTCAATAGCCAAGCTGCTCCCAGATCATTCAGATGACCGGTCACATTAACATACAATAACATCAAAATCTATCTCATCAACAGATAAGACACGTATCATTTGTTTATGTGTGTTTATGTATGTTTATGTGTCTCATAAGAGGTGTTTTTGGACGAGGACAAATCACCAAGGGGACCATGTCATCACTGCAGTCCTTGCCATGGATGCAGAGCCCCAGGCGGTCAGACTGTGTCCTCGGGCTTTTTGTGGATCAACCCTTCGGAGCGACGCCATGGGGGGACGGTGAGTTTTGGCCCTAAAGCAGCTACTGAGCAGCTTAGCTAAGCAGCTTAGCTAAGCATCATGAGGAGATACAAGGAGATAAGCTGAGATAGGCTGATGTTCAAGTGGTTCAACCATTCCTAAAATTGGTGAACAGCTGTTGCTGGGTACCTTTTCGGCGAAGCACATCACATGGAGTGTTTGAACATGAACCAATGCGTCACATCAGAGACATGACGTGTCATTGGATATTGATTTCCATTCAGATTGCATGTGCAATTTCAAGTAAATCAATGCATTTTTTTGTGTGTTTCCATGTGTGACGCTTTGAGTGCTCCTCAGGAGACGTTTGTAAAGTTGGAGAGGGACACGCCCGACAAAAAGGGCGGTCCAGCAGCAGTCTTAGGTTTTCGCGTGTCATTCAGCTGTTTGGTTTTCAACCAACCGGGTTTGGTCAAATTGGATTTGTTTTCATGTCATAGCAGTCGGGCAACATCGTGCGGCACGTGGTGTCTAATTGGGATAGGATTGGTTGGTCTGATGAAGGTTGGACCACCATGCCATCAAGAAGCTTCTGACTGCACCAAGATGTACCAGGTGACCCGATGCATTGCTGATTTTCTTGAGGCCCATGCATGGTGGACCAGCGAGAGTGGTGTGCTGGATACCGTGGTGATGGTGGGCCCAACGCCAAAGAAAGTGTCCACGTTGGGGGCCTGATGCGGAGAGATGGGTGAAACAGGAAAGGGATTCATCAACAATCAGTGTCCAGAGCATCCTTGCCATTTCTGAAACTAAGCTGAACTCAATTCTATGTTTATCTATCCTTGCCATTTTTGAAGCTGAACTCTGTCTATCTCAAGTGATGTCTTGTCATGTCTTGTCTATATCCGCTCTTCGCCTTGCTCACAAGGCAATTCCATGACCTCACCGGGCATGGCCCCATGCCTGGACTGTGGGCTCTGGGAAAGCACCAGTGCCGTTGGAACTACATGAGCGAGAAGGACAGAGACAGAACCAGGGCGGTGATCGTTCTCAGAGAACGATCAAAGTCACTGTAGTGTGAGTACAATATGTGAGTATATAGTGCACTATAGTGAGTATATGTGATTATATAGTGCATTATTCCACATGAAGCCATCCCTTGAAGTACCTTTCCAAGTGCTCACAGGAAATTAGCTAAGCCACGTTGTGACAGGTCTCCAAATTTGACACGCTTGGAGACACGTTAAGATGGCAACCAATGTGAGGATGTGGAAAAGGTGGATGCCATGTACGACAAGTACGACATTCCTTACGATACCATTTGGCCGGTCACACAGAACTGTGCTGGATTTCGATGTCCTCTTAGCAGTGAATCTTTGTGACCCGAGTGCAGTATCACATTGTGCGATTGAGCGCATGGGATTCCTATGGATTCCATGGGTCACGTGTAAGTGCTTCAACTTGGTGAATCTCCAGCAGAGACGAATGACGAAGGAGGGCCACACATTTTGAAACCACGAACCTCTAAGGCTTGACATTGAGCACACGGATGGTAAGGCATACTTTTCGTTGGTAGCTTAGATCAGAACAATCCATTTTGACGTCTCTATCTTGGTGTTCCAATCCACAGAGATCGTCATTCAAGAGTACAACATTCTGCTTTTGTGCATCAAACGGATCATATCAAGCACACAACAATTCAAGACACAAATGAATTGGGTGCATAGGTGGAATGCTGCAGCCTTCCCCAATCCAAAGCAGATGGTAGGCACCTCAGTTGCTCCACTGGGTGGCACAAGTGCCAAAGATTTGAAATTGTCAGAGCTGGAATTGCATTAAAGAGTGTCCATTTGTGCAGCGTAAACGTAATTTATGAGCCAACATCAAGGTATAGTAATTGGCTCAGTACATAAGTGATGTGACCCAATTTGACCACATCAAACATTGAACTCTCATGTCGCCTGAGATCGACAACATCTCGGCCAAGCGCCGGAAATTTGTCAATGTCGTCGACCCCCACATTAAGAAGGAGAAGCCTAATGTCATTGGAGACCAGAGGGGAAGGAGACACAAAGGCACAGTGTGAGTCTACGGATGCTTCGTAGTGGATCGTTGTGGTCAAGCAGGTGATTATCAGCTCCGTTCATTCCACGCTTGGTGAGTTTTGTGGCAGCTCAGTAGGGCACGTTGTTCTGAGCGCCAGGAAGAGAAGTTTCATGTCTACCGTGAGGTTGGGATGCTGACCTTGCTGACATGGATGCTATCGGTACAGGGCGCAAGTTGATGCAAGTTGACCAGGTTCATGCAAGTTGCAAGCTTCCATCGAATCGTTGTACGGCAAATCCACATCGGAGCGTGCCACTTTCAATTTCGCCATCAAGCTCCCAAAATTCCAGTAGTTTGATTTCCGAAATGCCCAGCATGCTCCAATGGCTGTCCTAACTCCAGGTGCGAGACAAGGGCCTCTTCGTGAAAAAGGTGTCCTACAAACAGATCGATGACCCCACCGATGTTGGGAACTTAACCTGGCTGGTTGCGACTCTCGGATTGATCAAGCCTTGGGTATCAGTCATGGACAACAGGGCCCAAAAGAAAAAAGAAACGCTACTCTAAAGTACTCATGAGGAAGAAACTATTGCCAATCACCATCAACGGATGATAGCTTCTGATATTTGATGATCAGGATTGAATTGATGAATCTATGACTCAGAATCTCCATCTCCCCGGATCTCCCTTGCAGTTTGGGACTGACTCCGCCAGGTGAAACCCGCTGATTGGGTCGAGGAGACCAAGATCCCAGACCCAGCAGCGACGCAGCCTCCGGAGCGAGGGCTGGGACGGGCCCACGGGAGCACTGGAGCACGACATGACTGGATGTCACTGGACGTCGCCGTGGGCCACCGGGGGATGTTGGAAATTGCCGATCCGAAGCAGAAATCCAAAACATCTTTTTTTTGGATCATCCTTCTGTGCTTGACCTTGTTACTGTTAAGAATTTTGCTGAGATGAAAAGATTGTGGGAAGCGATTCTGTGTCCAGCACGACAGCAAGCTACGGCAGGAGTGGAACACAGAAGAGGATGGGCCTTGGGTGGCCCCTCAGATCGACAATCCAGCGTACAAGGGCACGTGACGTGGCTTGCACTTTGGCGTTGTGCAAATGTGAAGTAACGGCTGAGCTGAGCTAAGTTTCAATCGAACGAAGTGAGGGGATAGACAGCGGCAATTCTTGTAGCAGACAAATTACTCGTACTCGTACATCAAATTCGCCCTTGTCGTTGCCACTTGTCGTTGCCACATGTTGCCATTTGGTGGTTTCTCAAAATAGGGGTACCCCCAAATCATCCATCATTACCTATTTTTAATAGTAAACCAACCATTGAGAAACCCCCATTTAAGGTCTCCATAGCTGTCAGTGATTGAACTCTTGGGTTGCGCTGATGGTTGCGCCCAGGTGGCACCCTCGAAAGGTGAATGACCCAACGCCCGAGTTGTCCGACTTTGAAGGGTCACTGGGTGCAAGTGACGGGTAGCGGCCGCTCATGGGCGCAACATAAAGGGCCACGGAAATTGAATATTGAAATACATTGAATATCATTTAATCTGATTGAGAACTGATTGATGGTTGCATATGATTTTAAAAAACATTCTTTCAAACTGATCCTTTTGACCCACAACTATCTAGTGATCAGCAAAGAAGGCTCAACACGTTGATTCATGTCATGTTTTGATTGTTTCGGATCCAGTCAGCATTCGTTCAGAAACGATTAAAGACTTGCCGAGCTCTTTACATAGAAAACATGTCTGCCAACTCTCATTGTCTTGCACTTTGAATGCATACGGTTGTACTGAGTTCGCTTGCCGTTCCTGAATTCTTGCTTTATTGCTTGCGTCGTTGTGCAGTGTACTGGCTAAGAACGGCCTTGTTTGTGTACCTGCTCGACCTTGCGATGCTTCAGTCCCGCATGCATTGTGTGGCTTTGGTATACTTTTTCAAAAGGAAACTGTTGTCCAAGCTGCGATCCGATCTATAGGCCTTCTAATATCAAGCGTGAAATGTATATATATATACATATATTTACACTGTTTTAGGCTATAATTGAAATTGAATTCATTTCAACATGTTTGCTTTTCGAAATGCTCTACCTCCTCCTTAGAGTCGATAATTGCTTGCCAAAGTAGTCTCGAACTTAACGCGTCACTTGAGCATTATACAAATGGCAAGAACGTACGGAACTTTCATTGCACTCCTGCGTTTCATCGATTGCCATCTTATTCTTTGAAGCATTCGCAGCTATTTCCCACGAATGTTGCCCCCGAAAAGATATGCTCTCACAGAGGGCACTTTCTGTCCAGCATCCAGCTCTGAGGCTCTGAGTAAGCTGTGCTGCCATGTGCTGCCTCAACCCACATCCTTCAGTGGTCTCCAGCAGTTCGAAGTTCCAAACAGAAACCATTCTTTCTTAGGGGTAAGAGATGGTAAGAGAGCCAAGAACATTTAAGCTGCTGCACTGGCTGCAGTTCACAGAAGAGTTTCTTGAAAGCACATTTAGTTTTGCTCGTGAGTATTCGTGAGTCGCTGAGGTGGTGTTGGCCAGGGACGTCCTTGTACCCTGACTTCACTGAAACTTGGCTGAAGTGTCTTGGGATCTTGAGGGATCTTGGGGGCACTTGGGGGACATGTGAAAATCACCAAGTATCAGGGATGAAGTCGGATGAAGTCGGATGAAGTCGGATGAAGTCGGATGAAGTGGATGCAGTCGGATGCAGTCGGATGAAGTCGGATGAAGTCGGATGAAGTCGGATGAAGTCGGATGAAGTGGATGAAGTCGGATGCAGTCGGATGAAGTCGGATGAAGTCGGATGAAGTCGGATGAAGTCGGATGAAGTCGGATGAAGTCGGATGAAGTCGGATGAAGTCGGATGAAGTCGGATGAAGTCGGATGAAGTCGGATGAAGTCGGATGAAGTCGGATGAAGTAATCATTTTCGGTCCAGAAGACGATTGGTGAAGCTATGCCGAAGTCTAAGCTCGAGTGCCACAAGTTTCCCATACAACTGAGAGCTTTCCTTTGGATCAAGTAGTGGACATGTATCAAGTGTGTATGCTGTTTCTTTGTTAATGTCGGATTCAGCCACAATTTGTTGGTGATTCACCTCCAAACATACTCTAGGCGGATGTAGGCGGTACGTCTTTGTGGATCTCCCATAGGACCCTGAGCCCTGGCTGGTCAATAGCTGGAATTAAGTATATGTTTTGTCATGTCATGGGACGGAATCACCAGGTCTTCGTTGCAAACCTGGTCTTCAGGACCCAGCGATGCGAGAGTACTGGGGCTCCCAGTTTGCGTTGGACAAGTATGCGGGCACCAATGGAGACACCTATATTTGGACCGCTGGCTGCGAAATGGGAGAGAGGGGGTTCTCATGTTGTGAAAAAGCACTGTGGCACATGGGTGTTTATTGAAATGGGTCGGCTTCTTTTTTCTGTTGTAACTCTAGTTCATCCAAAATACTGAAGGCACGACCAAGTGAGATTGTAGATATCAACACGCAGCTGCTTTGGTTCACGTTACACCTCAAGATATCCCAAGTGCCAAAAATGATACAGATGCATGGCATTGCATTGCTTCATTCCTTCACTCTTCATCGACAAGATCCTTTTTACAGGCATAGGGTCCATTTGTCCCTGTCTTCGACCATGGCGGCTGTTGCGCCCTGCAGTTAGGGTTGCCATGGGTGCACAAAGTGTCAAAGCTCTTTGACAGTCTCTCCTTATGCACAAGAACAGGGAGGATATCCAGGATATCAGCAGCCAGGTGTTCCAATGGCTATGCGTCTCCGCCTCTTGATGCTGCATTGGACATCTTTCGGGGAGAAGCAAATGGAGGCCTCGCAACTGATCCAACAGATTGCCGCCCATGAAGTTGGTCCCTGGGTAAGAGCCCTGGGTAAGAGCAATCTTAGAACAGCCAGTGCCCTTGCGCTGGATACATGTCCCGAGCATTCAAATGCTCGACGGACTCCTACAACTTCACCCGATGGCTCTGATTTTCAGCTTGAGCAAAATGGATGTGCCGAGGCTGTTCCCTGAACAGGGAGATGTTGGTGCAGCCGCCAATTTCCCTCGCAACCTGCTGTGGACCAAAGAGGCTAAGTACAAAAAGCAAAATATTATCCTATGTGAAACTTCTTATGAAGCGAACCAAGCAATTCGACCTTTACAAAGTTCCTCCTGGTGGCAGCTGCAGCGTGCGCTGGGTGACAGACCTCTGTGAGCCCAAGGACGGTAAAGCTACATGCTTGGAAATCCTTCAAGAAGACATGGGCCAAACATCTCCGGATGCGGAGGCAAAGATCGTGACCCTGATTTTCCAGGAGGTATGCCGGCAACTGATGACCCATTTGCCAGATTTGCAGTGCCTTGGTCAGGTATGTTCACCTTTTCTACTTTAGAGTGTCGCTTTGGCGGAGATACATATACCGTGCCACAATCACCAAATTACTGGTTTCGTTTCTTTAGGTTCTTTACATGATTCCATGTTGTTGATATGTATTTGCACTAACCAATAGCAACTACATGCAAGTATAGACATGTTTTGCAAACTTGTAAGTTGGGCATGAAAAGCCGGGCCTCCTCCAAGTACCTTTTACCTGGTCCTCCACGACCATCAACTGTTCGGGCTTTGCTGGTGGGCTTGTTAGATGATCCCAGTTGTTTGATGAGCCTTGGGCATCCGCGTCTCATTGGGCTCCGCAAGGTCTTTTCACCCCTTCATTGAGTGGATTCAAGGCCAACCTGCTTCATGCTATGCTGGTGGCTTTCTCACAACTGCCAAACTCCAACATGCTTTGTCGCTCGGCCTTGATGTCATTGGCGGCCTTGGGTACCATGTACCCAAGGCCACCTGCCTTGCTTTTGCTGCTCTACTGCGACGGCCCGCTTCTGCCTGCTGATGTTTGGTTGCCTTACTTCCTCTTCTAGATCGCTTGTCGCAGTACTCCATGGCAGCTTTGCAACTGCTCCACATGGCAGGGCTCAGATGAATCGAATGGGAAGCGTCACTCAACAACAGGCATATCCCCAGCTTCAGGTGTACAACATCATGCCAACAGCTCATAAGGGCATTACAGGCACCAGCGGGATGAACCAACAAAGCCAACAAGCACAAACATGGCACTACAACCAAGAGATGCCAGCAACCATGCAACCATCAGCCGGGCAAACGCAGGGACTACAGAGTCCATTGCAACCACTGCCCACTCAGACGCAGTTCGTCCAATTGGACACTGACAAATCCAAGGCAGTGCCTCACAAGCCACCCCATGTGGGACTCCAGAACACAAACAACACGTGCTACATGAATAGCTTCATCCAGGCGCTGTTCCTCACGGATGCATTTGAGTGAGAATCAACAGCTTCAATCTCAAACTCACGGTGAACCCCTCCAAGATTGGCAAAGAGAACTTTGAATTTGGGAAGAAGGTTGTGGAACTGTTTCAAAACAGTTTGCAAAGATGGCACTCAAGCATGTTGATATTTGGGACATTCTACAAGGCCTTCCTGCACAGTACAGATGAGGTGAGCAAGAAGACGTTACCGAGACTATTCGTTTTGTCTTTGACAAGCTCGGCGGTGGTGACCAACTCTTGATCAATGAGGTGTTCTCAGGACAGCTGCGGGAGAACACTCGGTGTTCTGAGTGTGGTAATGTCAAGGTCCGTGAAGAGACCTTCACGGACTTGGTACTTCCCGTACCAGCAGCAAAAGAGGTGGAAAAAAGCGGCCTTGTGCCAACCGTCCAAGTCCTCTTGCAAGATAGATTGCAATTTGAAGATATGGATTCGGACAATCTTGTTGAATGTCCAGTGTGTCGAAAAAAGACACGAGCAAGAAAATGGAGCGAGATTTCCAGACCACCAGCACACCTTGCTCTGTGTTTGAATCGCTTCACCTTTGACATGGATAAGATGGACTTCATGAAGGAGAAGACGCCTGTCAAGATTGATGAAAATGTTTTTATTGGAGGATATGAGTACGGACTTGAGAATGCAATCGTCCACACCGGCAAAGATGCTTCCCGTGGACATTATTATGCCATGGGAAGGCGTTCAGAGAGTGTCCCCAATGGGGATAATGCCTTCTATACCATGGACGACTCACTGGTCAAGCCAGCGGATGCCTCTGTGACGGCTGGGAATCGGCCAGAGAAGATGAAGGATGACAATGCCTATGTGCTCTTCCTTCGGTGCAAACAAGCCCATCCAGGACCCTGTCTGCACCGCAGGAAGAGCACCCAATCCAACACCCGAGTTTCGAGTTCCAAATCCTTTATTTGATTATATGACGAAGGAGGACAAGAACCAGTGAGGGCACCCTTGTACCATCCTTGGAGTTTCACAGTTTCACGGCCTCTATTGCTCTATTTCCTCTGATGTTCCCTTGGGCCACGCAGTTGTCGAGATGTCGATCACTCCAACCACCCTGGAAAAAATGCGTCTCAATTGTACTCAGGGTGTTCCGATTCATGGTCATGATATGAAAAGCATGCCAATTTTGGAAGCCTTTCAGTTTGAAGCAGAAACATTCAAATGTGCCAAAGAAGTGCAGTCCAAAGTCAGTATCAGGATTCGTAACGTCAGACCAGTACCATTTCTGAGCATGTAGGATCTCGGCATCGCTGGCGATCAGAATTCTTTGGGTGACAGTGATGGTCAGATTCTTGTGTTGGTACAGACGTAAAGATGGGGGGCCCATTGCGGTCTATGACTGATGAGGTTTTTAACATTAGAGAACAATAACGAGCCACTTCTCGGAGTAGCAACAGTTGACAACCAATCGATTGACCATGCAGATTAAGTGGTTTTAACTTGGCTCGAACCCCCCGCATCCATTTTGATGCAGAGCACAGGGAACTCCCATTGTGAAATCAGTTTTTCTTTGTTTCATAGATTTGGCACGATGTAACTGCAACAGCCTCACCAACCAGTGGATCGAGATGTCTTGTTGGTGTCCGCTTTGATTGGTAGACCAGTGGCCTCCAGGAACGACATGAACGAACCTTCCGTGTTCAATGGTCCAGAGGCTGGCGAAGCAGATACAGAGATGGGGATAGGCCAAAACTGAAGCCCCCCGGCCCCAACAGTTCAACCTGGTTTCGACCTTATCTTACATCTTTTTACTTTTTTTCCGAAGCCAAAATGCGGTAAAGGGTATTGACCATGTCCAGGAACATTTACCATGTAATTTGCACAATTTTCCGCAAGGAAAAGTTATTAAGATGAAGTCAGTATTAAGATGGTTCCTGGTAGCCTTTGAGGTGACGATGCCCAGAGATGCAGTACACCCCCATGGGATGGTTGAGCATCGTGATGTGCACAACATGTGGCGAGCCCAGCCACCCGTTTCGAGCCGCAGACAGCTGCTGTTTGCTCACCGGTATCCACGGAATTCGCAGCATGTTGGAATCTGGAAACTCCTTAAAACTCCTGATCTCTTGGCGCAGTTCCATCCCAAAAGCAAAATCACGGGAACAAAATGATGGCAGTGACTGGGTCTGTTTAATGCGAGGAGAACATTAGCAGTATCTTCAGATATCTTCAGTGACAAAGACACAGGATTTCTAAAGGCTCCTGTGGTCCACAGGGTACTGCACTCTGAAGAACTTGGCTGAGGTACGGATACTACGTCCATCGTGCAACCTTTGAAGGTCTGCAAAAGAGAACGCCTGGTGACAGGCGAGGACACGCAAGGGCAAAAATGGCAACATGTACTCGGAGATACGCGCGGTCAACAGTTGTGAAGATTTCGTGTGGCTCTCGATGACAAGACGAGACCAAGTCTCAGTGCGCTTCGAGGCCGTTCGTTCTGACCAGATCCTTCTTCATCGGCTCCCACAAATACAGTGCCATCTGGACAGGTGGGGAGTCTTAGCAGGAACAAACTGAAGCTCCACATGGAGTGAACAGATTGATGTGACTCCGATGTGAGTCTCTACCCGGATCCGCCCGTGTCGCGGCCCAGGTGACAACTACGCTCAGTGGTCGCACCTCAAAGCCTCCATTGCGATGGCAGGGAGCTCCTGTTCTTGGGAGACGGGGGAATGGCATGGCCATCCTGGAAAGTTAAAAAAGTATGGATATGTCTTATGATAATGTCTTATGTCCCAGCCTTTTCTGATAATCAGATGGTTAAGCTGATGATGAACTACCAGCTGGAGCCAGATCTACCAGCTGGAGCCCGCTGCACCACCCGTGAGCTGCTGAGGTCGGAGCCTTGACCTTGGGTGGACAGTCTTTGGTGGGAGCCGAGCCTTGGATCCAAGGCGTTGGGATGTCACCCCAACGGAACAGCAAGGGAACTTGGATCAGTTTTGGGATCTATGATGATCTATGATGATCTATGATGATCTATGATGATCTTTGATGATCTATGATGATCTATGATGATCTGTGATGATTCATGATGATCTATGATGATCTATGATGATCTATGATGATCTATGATGATCTATGATGATCTATGATGATCTATGATGATCTATGATGATCTATGATGATCTATGATGATCTATGATGATCTATGGTGATCTATGATGATCTATGATGATCTATGATGATCTACGATGATCTATGATGATCTATGATGATCGATGATGGTTCATGATGATCTTTGATGATCCATGATGATTCATGATGATCTTTGATGATCTATGATGATCTTGGATGATCTATGATGATTCATGATGATCTTTGATGATCTATGATGATCTATGATGATCTATGATGATCTATGATGATCTATGATGATCTATGATGATCTA
>VSDK01021075.1:125507-158796 GCA_009767595.1 Symbiodinium kawagutii
ATGATGATCTATGATGATCCATGATGATCCATGATGATTCATGATGATCTATGATGATTCATGATGATCTATGATGATCAATGATGATCTATGGTGATCTATGATGATCTATGATGATATGTGATGGTTCATGATGATCTATGATGATCTATGATGATCTATGATGATCTATGATGATCTTTGATGATCTATGATGATCTATGATGATCTATGATGATCTATGATGATCTATGATGATCTATGATGATCTATGATGAGCTATGATGTCTCCCAGAAAGAGATTGAGATGATAGACTATTTGCGATAAACTATCTATTAGACTATCTATGATGATCTATGTTATCTATGACGAGTCTATGATCCTCTATTTGAGATCATAGACATTGATAGGCTATCTATCATCTCTAAAAATCATTGAAACGCCTGAGCCTGAGAGATCGATTAAAGATGTTCCCTCCGGCCTTAACGTTCGCCCCACCACATAAAGCGCCACTGCAATGGAGAATGTTGTACAAGGTCGAGATGGCTTGGACAAGATGCGAAAACACTGGCTATACGCAGTGATTTATGGTTTAGGGTTTTAGGGTTTTAGTTTTAGGGTTTTAGGGAATTAGGGTTTTGATTTTAGGGTTTTAGGGTTTTGGTTTTCGGGTTTTAGGGTTTGAAGTTTAGGGTTTGATAGCTCAGAAATCAAAAAACAATGGCCTTGTGCAGGAATTTGAGCGTTGGGAAATGTTCTCAGACCCATGCGGGGCAAACCCTAAGGCTCGGGCGAAGATGTTTGATCATCATTGATCTTTTTTGATCAACGACTTTATTTAAGTTGATCCAATATGAATACCAAATACCAGTGACCTTTTCACCAAAACGCTAAAAGAACAGCGCTTTGAACACATTGAACACCCGGGGACACTTTGGTATTCTATGACGAGCAGACATGGAAATAGATCGAACATGATCGAGCATAGCAACAAGACACAATGAATGTACTAGTTCGATCTAGTTAGAACATTCGCAGGGAGAATACCCAAATTCTTCGCACCCACCAAAAACATAAGCAGGAACTTGATGAGCTTGTCGGTCCAACTTGGCCGCAGTTTGGGCCAAGCAAAGAAAGAGAGAGAGAGAGAGAGAGCTGGAAGTTTTTGGGAGATCCTCGTTCGCCACAGATTTTGAACCAAATCTCAACTCGACTCCGTGGGTAATATTTAGAGATGGTCAACGTTTGTTGAGTTGTTGAGTCTCAAGCTTGCTATCAGCGCTACATGAGCATGTCGTGGAGATTGGGTGCAAACAATCAGTCGCTTTACATTTGCGAGGGGAAATCCATAGTTTGAAGCATCTGGTCTATGCACCTGCTCTTTGTGGAATTATTTGCAATAGATATTTTGGTTGCGTACTCGTAATTGGTGCAGCTGTGCACTTCGGTTTAGCCACCATTTTCTCCTTTGCCCACGGCAGCTCTGAAAAACTTCTGATGTGATTTGAAACTCTGCCTTAGCTAAAACCATCATCATTGGTGTGATATCGAATCAGGGCAAAACCCATATTCAGCAACCACATCGCCTTGCCTCGCTGAGGATGTAGGTGGATTTTTCAAGCATCCAGATTCTGAGATGACTGTCAGATGGTGCCCGGAGGTTTTTGCGTGTCCCAGTTCCGCGCATAAGATACGTACAAGTAGACATTGATAGACATCGAGGCATTGTTGCCCCTTGAGGCGTTGTTGTGGTTGGCTTCTGCTTTGCAGTATGCTCGTCGGCTGTCGGCGCTCTCTTTGCCGGTCACAGTCAATTAGTAATCAGTTTCAGTGGTCTCATAGCACAGCTAAACGGCTCGGCTATGACGCCGGTCTCACGCGTTGAGACGAATGTGCGAGATAGACATTGATGCATAGATGAGCATATACACACAGATATCTATAGCATGCATAGATGTATGCATCACATAGATAGATAATGATAGATACATGCAGACACACAGCTCTCAGATACACAGGCAGGGACACATGATCACAAGCATGTACATACACATATCCACACGGATGTACACACGTACATAAACATGTGTGCTTACACAGACACAAGCACGCACAGGCATGCGGCATACATGTATACACACATACACACAGAGTCGCACAGAGTCACACAGACAACACACATATGTACAATCTTCAGGCAAACAGACACCCTTCTGCTGAAACTAAAACCTTAATACAGCTTGTGCTTAGGGCAGACTTGATAGCTGGGTTGAGTTCAAACTTTGCCAAGCTTCTGAGGAGAAAGTGTGCTTTTCCATCATGCAAGAAACTCTTCCCGCCAGGTACCAGTTGGCAGTGCTGATATATCCCTTTCTGCGCAATCATGCGCATTTGGAGGCCCTTGGATCTTGGAAAAAATCTTTGTAGGAACACCACTTGAGCCATGAAGAACCTTGGGGATCATGATTCATGAGAAGCCACTATCTCACTATGGCACCCACCATCATGATAAGCCACTATGACTTGCGTTTTGTAAATACGATTTTGCACATCATTTTGGGATGGAGATCGTGTCCGCCCACCACTGTTGACCATCATGAACATTTGGATAATGTTGTGTCCCGCATATTTTCTGATGACCAGCATGCCCCAGACACCTCGAAGAGAGCCCTACGTCTTTGACGAGCAGACCATGCTCCGGATCAAGGCTTCTCTCCAACTGAGGTGCTCAAAGAGACACGAATCATATCGGCGGCGTGGTGGATATCATCAGATGATTTGGCGATAGGTCATAACCAACGATCATCGGGTAGGTGAACATCCCAACAGCTAGGTGATCATCGCTAGTTATGTCCTTTATGGATTTTTATGGCTTGTGAACAACTAATTAGGGTACAGGGGGTATTGATTCACAGGCATACGTTCGTTTACCGGTTGATTGGCGACAGTTCCTAACCATCCTGGATTTCTCCCACAGTTGGGACTCGCCGGATCGCAAGCATTGACATGTCAGAGCAGACCAACAATTGAGGATTTGGATCGATTTGGGGGTAACTAACTGGCTGGTTCAGTCGTTTCAATGCCTTAGACTTGACATAATTGAACTGGGTGCTTCTAGAAAGACACCGGCTATAGCTCAGCATGTTGAATCGGCTTTTACACCAACCAACAGACATAAAACCACATCCCCGTCGGATACTACAGTCGACTAGGGCAACAAGCGCAAAAGCTTTCCAAAGGCCGCGGGTCGCAGCATCAGAACGATAGAAGCACGCCAAGGGTAGATCCTCTGTGTTGACTTTGGCACCTGGGATCTTCAGCTGGCGAGGTACAAGATGCTTCCCTTGTGGTACACGTTGTTCTACAAGTGGGCGACGGCGGCTGAGCCCGTGGTGCGTCCTTTGTTTTGGGACTTCATGGCGGGCAGCTGAGAAGAGCAGCAGCCATTGTTGCGATGCTTGCAGCATTTTACTGCTGACACGTTTCATTGGAATCTTTATATGTGTTTATGCTCAGAGGGAAACACATCGCAGTATCCTCCAATATAAAAACTAAGACAGACTAAGCAGTATCTTATGCCCCATTACTGTACTTTGACTATATCTGAGAATTGCCATTCTTCCCGGCCTTCACCCCGATTGATGTTAGGATGATCCCCAGACGCATGAGAATGAGGAGGCCCAGCATGGCTACAGAACCGTTGTGACATTCAATTTTTGTGATTTGATATGATTTCATCACATATGCCAAGACATGAGACACTGTTTTCAGCATGTGGTTGCTTGATGTCCATGGATGCTGCCAAATTCCACGAACTGTCACCATTCGCTGTGAAGGAAGCTTTCCAATACCCGCCATTTCCAGTCAATACTACAAGAGTCTCAGTAAATTTTGTGGGAGAACCACGGGGAAACCAATGGCAGGATCAAAAGGTGAATGCTCCCATTGTGCTTTGTTCTTCCCTTGAAGGCCTTGGAAAACCAGATCATGCTTGGAGATTCCCTCCTGGTGCATGGCATCGTCAAGCCTTCAGCAGAACAGTCGGAGGTTCCGGTTGTCGCTTGATGCCATTGCCTATTGCCTGCCGTCCCGTAGTGCTGACTGACTTGCGAATTTGCAGAATGCGTTTATGTCATTTGTTTCATACAGTATCATTAAATGACAAAACTTGAAAAGGGTAGGTTCTAAAGAAGATTCTTCTATTGACTCTTGCAAAATATAGCCTTGTTCCCCTGCTCTGATTGAGAACACTGCAGCGGGAGGCCACCGTTTATTTGCCAAAGGCTACCGGGTGGTTCGAGCCCAAGATGGAGGGTTCGCATGGGCCAAGCTATTCCCATGTTCTCTGGGGACCATCACAGGTACAGCTTGTACGACGGAGCCTTCAAGGAGCCTGGGGCCCATGTCCACAAGTTGGACTTGGACACCATTCCAGCTTACTACAAAGCTGGTACTGCCGGGGCCTGAGTGACTTGGCTGGGCTTGGCATGAGCTGAAGGGAAACCACTGCTGACTTGGCAGTGAACTGAGGTCATCCCATTGAAATCCAGAATACGGCGCAGCTCTGCCTGCATGAGCCAGGACAGTGATGAGGGAGGTTGGGTTGGTTGCTGGTTAGGCTCGTTAGGCTCGTTAGGCTCGTTAGGCTGGTTGGATGGTTGGATGGTTGAGTGGTTGGGCAATGGTTAGTTGGTTTGGTCACTTGGTAGTTCAATTCCGATCTCTGAGGTCGACTTACTTTGTTTAGGGACAAGAAAGTGTCCCTAACCATCCTTCTTTACGGAGATTCCCTGAAATAGTCAGGGAATTGACTCACCTCTTGGTTTTGGCAAGATTGCTCATTTGAAAGCTTTGCAATTGGTCCCAGTATCCGAGAACCATCTTTTGTCCTACGTAATTAATCTTGCAAGAGCTCTGTTTGGCAGGATCCATTCACTCTCAATGTGTACTTGGACCCGCAAACGGGCAGTGCCAAAGGTGCCATCGCAATAGCGACTTGCTCAATTCCGATGCTGTGGATTCAGAGTGAGAAACTGTAATTCTCACATTGCTCACGCGATTTGACAGGTAGCTTGTATATCGACGACTATCGTTCTAGGACTTACGAGGACGCTGAGGGTATTTGTCTATGCTGTTTCAGCTCATTGTGCGCAACCAGATAAGACAACTGTGCTGACACTGTACTGGTATAGGTGTCATGGTCGAAAGGCCGTTTCTATCCGGATTGAGCATTAACATACAGGCCAAGGATGTAGTCTGGATCCACCTCTTTCATTGTGCAGGGCTGTGCTTGATCATTATGCACTTTCTTTCCACAAGATTCAATGGGCGCAGCTATGGCTATGGATCTATCAGCGAGATACGATGTGACATCATTGCATAGAATTATTCTGAATAGCTTTCTCCAATGAGCACAAAAGAGATCGGCATGCAACACATTGCAACAGCTTCTGACGGTAGAAGGCTTCTTTCCAAATTGATTTCAAGGGGACATAGCGAGACTCAAAGGAGAGCGTCAAGGCAAAAGTGTCGGAAGGGGCATTTTTTTCCGCAAAACCATTGCAGGGTATTACCGAAGGAGGTTTCTGCAAAGTGTATGCGGTGGCAAACAAATTCAGTGCGAGTAGGTGGACGAGGAGCATGATTAAGTGCAGAAAAGTGTAGCTAAGTGTAGTCATTGAGTGTAGCACATGAGTAACATGTCATGTCTTTTTCGGTCTTGTTTGCCTACTCATTCAGCACCCTCAATGACACTTCTTGGCTTCGTGTGCTCTCGATCGTCCTGAGCCATGCCTCGTGTGGTTGCAGTAGGATCGCCGAACTGGGAACCTTGGCCAACAGACAGACCGGTCATGTGGTCATGTCTCAAATCACGACTTCATGACTTGAAGAAAAGGCCTTCCATGACTTCCAAGTCTCCATGAGGATGAGTTTTGACCCACGGCGATTCCAAAAGCACAGATCAATAGAATTTGATGGAGTTCACTATCTGCTTATTTCCCCATTTTCCCCTTTCTTTTCTGGCCCTTCTAAGGACACCATGGCGTATGTTCCAGACTCTTTCCTACTGGAGCATGGTTTGCGGCGAGGCCACTGCTCCAGTGAAGTCAACCCTTTGTGCGAAAAAGTCCAAGCATACAGCCAAACAGGAAAAGTCTTAAGAATTAGGACAGCAAAATGGTTGATTATCGATGACTCAAATTGGAAGAACTTGAATATTAGTTGAATATAGTGTTTGATGGGCATGCATATGACGGTAGGTGAACATGCCCCTATACATGCAACACAGATCTATCTACATATCTATATGTTTGTACGCATTGAGGTGATCCGCTTCTGTTTGTTGGCAGGTGATGCCACTCCGTTCTCAAACGGCACTGCTCCGTGGCTAAGCGGTTCAATGAGATGCCATTGTTCAACTTTCGCACCCATCGAGAACAAAGCAATCCAACGCGTAGCCTAAAGAACTTTGAGGGACACATGGGTTCTGGTCTTCAGCCAAAGTGCTCTCGCCTGAGAAGCTGCACAGCTTGTTCATTTTTTGCAGGTCGAGGGTGCTGGAATTGGACTCATTTGACGAAGTTGTATCTATATTCATATCTATTCATATCTCAAGCTTTAGTATCACAAGCATACACGTGAATGATTGTCAATGTATCTATTCAGAAGCTTGGCATGACACACCATGAGCGTTTAGTGATGTTTAGTGAAGCTTCATAAGCTTCATGGGCTTCATAGGCTTCAGCATCCCCAGGATTTTGAGCACCTCAAAAGCCTCAGCGCGGCTTCCAGCAGCTCTGTGTCGCAATGTGGCGGCTGTGCATGCAACACAGCGAAGGCGCCTAGGCATTGGCAGGTCCAACTTGTTGGATCCCAGTGGGGCACATGGACCCGGTGAAGCCAAGCCCTGTTGATGTGAGATATGCGAGTTTGAATGGAATTTGAGATGAAGGCATTGAATCTATGGGCTTTACCGGATTTACCGGAGGATGGACCAACACGTCCAGCTTTCGTGGGGTTGGTTGCAATTTATTTGGCTCGCAGGTCTTAGCCTGCCTGGGATGTGACACCGCTTTCTGCGGAAGTTTGGGCAGCAATTCAGCAACTTGATGCATTGAGGTGGGCCACCAAGACTCAGGATGACATGAGGTGGCTCTGTTGATGGACAATTTCCTGGAACTGGTAGTGGGAAGTTGCTGATCCTCGACTTCCCTCCTTGGGTTTTTGATTTTGGGACATTTGTGTTTGAGAATGGGACTCAGCTTCACGGACTCAATGACATTGTAAATGACCTGCTGCTGAGTGCTCCTGCAGATTGAATTACAGACATGCACATATTATCACATATCTATATGAGATTGCGTCAGCAGCTCCATGCCATGTGATCTTTTCAGATGCTTTTTTCGGCATCCTTGATGCGTGTGTCGATAGGATTACCATGTACATGTCCTGACTATGTGGCAAGTCATACAGCTATAATTGCGGGACCAATGTTTCCACCGACATGCACACACACACATCCATGCAAGGTGCCATCAATGTAGTTTCACCTTAGCAGCATCCTCTCCATGGATCAGGGTCGGCCAAGTGGGCACCCTTTCATGCTGCTGAGGTTGGTCGATCTTTTCGAGAAGGCCTTGCTCAGTACAACGTGAGGGATCTCACCATTCAGGTGCCGAGATGCTAAAAGTTTGAAGCAAAGAAGGTTCACACTTGATGACAATGAGATGGTTCATAGATGTTCATAGATGTTCACAGATATTCATAGTGAATAAACATGAATTAGCTCCATTGTGCTCCATCGGTATGTGCCCATCAGATATTCGGGATGGAAAGGTGGCGTGCGGGGACTTTTTCTTGAGGCGAAGAGTATGGACACCGGCGAGGTGCTTTGCCTGGTCACGCCTGATGGTGAACGAACCTTTGCCTATCGGACAGGCAGCGGGATGGAGCACGCTTGTCGCGTTGGAGTTGAAAGCTCCACTCTCGGCCAGGTAAGAATCTCATACGTTTCCCAAGCTGCACCTGTGAGATTTGTTGATTAAATGACTCCAGCCATTTCCAACCCATGATTGGCCCATGATTGGCGCCCATGATTAGTTGGTTGGTTTTCAAGCCATAATCGTCATCCATTGAACGACATCCTGTTCCTAGCTAGCGGTTCAAGCTAGGTTCTACTTGCAGTAGCGGGTCTTCACCACTGTCACAATGACGACAGCCGCACAAGCGACGAGTCAGTGAGTAGTTGCACGCTTCTGTCATTGCCAACTGTGTCAGGTAGGGTTAGTGGTTGGAAATTCAGTTGGGGTCTTGTCTTGTTGCGGATCCAAAAATGTGGGTTCGGTGATGTTGGGCGCATAACCAGTTCTTTTTGTTGGTCCATACTAACCACTATAGGAACTATCAATGACCATTGCTACCCATCATTATCCATTATGAAACATATATAATCAGCTACTCACAATCAAGCATGATTAATTCGATCCATCATTATCTATCACTGTATCATTATCTATCAATGTTGGCCAATCTTAGCCAACCATAGTAATCAACCATGATTCAGCCATAAACAGCCATCATTGATCATAATCATAACAGCCACCATTGATAATAATCATGCCACAATTCATCATTACTATCATTACCATAACAATCATGGCTGTTTATGGCTGCGCACACTTGGTCTCTGCCCTTCCCCATGGCTGTTTATGGCTGATCATAACCAACCACGATGGTTTTGCACCGCGATGGTTTAGCTGCGCTTCAGTGCCAGGCGTTGCCTCGGACTCCTTGACTTCACTTGACCTTTGTGGAGCCATCGATCTGGCAGCTGGTGCAAGTGCAACAGGGACGACTGTGGGATATGGAAACTGCCTGGTTGGATCGTTGTTGGGTTACATATTTAATCATATTTACATATGATGATATAATGTGATATAATGTGATATAATGTGATATATTATTGTTATCATTTTCATTTTCATCATCATTATCATCAATATCACTATTATTGACAGGCTTCGCGCACCGGCGGTGCCCAAAGGGGATGCTACTTTTTTCGGGGTTCCGGGGTTCCCGCCATGGATACAGTTCTGGGAGCTATGGATGACGCGAGATGATTCATGTGGTTGGTGAATCTTCGACTATGGTTTCGGCCAGTGAGTCCATGGAAGGGAGCAGCCAAAAACCAACTCCAACGGTGAACCTCGTCCATTGAGGTTGAAACTGGTGCCAAAAAACGTTGTATTCACCACGTTTTTTCAATCGTTGCAATCAAAAAGCATTGTGATCACCAATAGCTTTGCGAAAAAGGTGGTCGAAACCATGGTATTTGTGACGTTCTTTCAAAAACCATGGTGCTTACATTGTTTTTCACTTGCCCTTTCAAAAGCAGCGGTATTTACACGGTTTTTGACTTTTAGAACATGTTTGTTTCAATGCAATAAGTGCAAAACGCCGTAAATTACGAGGTTTTGCGACGCGTCACGGGCTGAGAAAATAGAAAAAAACCATACCCAACCCTGCAAAATTCCGAGCCTTTCCGGCGCGGAGATTCTTTTCGCCAATTCATCGCTTTTTCAATTTTGTACCGCGCTTCATTTTTCCCAGAAAAATTGATCCGCACCTTACCAAAAAAATGTTGAAATTCGCCTTATCCTCATTTTGCCGATTTTTGTGCAGTAGGACTTTTTTTTTTGTCTTGTTAGTGGCTGAGGTGTGCCATTTATGCAGATTTTCGCTTGTGAGGTGTTTGGTGCTTTGCGGGTTGACTACTGGGTCTGGGCACAGAAGCGAACCACAACATCACAGCTTAGGAGGAGCATTTTTCATGGTTTGGGAATCGTGAACCCTTTTCTAAGATGAGAGCAGCAGCACTAAATGGATGAGCGGATAGGAGTCTTCAGCGGAGCAGCAGCACGTGATTGACTGCCTCTTCTCTTCCAAGGTTTCAACTGCCGGACTGATCGATTTGGTTTATTTTGACATCTATACGTTCCTTTGCCCGGACCACGCAGCCGAGGCAGGTGCTCAGCCTTCCTTTGTCACCGCGAAATCCCCAAAGCATAGATTGCCACATGGTAGCTTCTCAAACCATATGGTGCCCTCAAGTCATCATCCAGTTTATAAAGCATTGATAGCCACAAGCCAACCACTTTGTGGGGGTCCCGAACGGCTTAGAAAATCCCCACCTGTTACTCCATCAAGCCTCGAGACGAGGCTGGCATCTCCAAAGCTCGAGCTGTTGGAGCCAAGGTGGGAATCAATTTGGGTTCCAGTGGCATCGTTCGTTCTCAGTCATGACCTCAACGCCCTGTGCTGATTGAAGGCATCGAATTTCAACGAAGGATCTGACTGAGAGACTTGCAAGTTGGTCCAAGTTGGAAGGTCATCTGTTTCTTTCGAGGCCATGGCCAAGCGCGCAAACCAAACAAAACAGCATTAAGAAACATTTGATGAGGCGACATCGGTTGTGGGGGCTGCTGGAGAAGGGTGACATCGATGCTCTTGGGCCGCAGGATGCAAGTGTTTGAGGTGTCTCAACCCTGCAATGTGCATGCAGTGAATGGATTCAGGTATGGGTGGATCCATGTCAATCTCAAGTATCCCCAAAAATGGATGAACATCCCAAAGTTACCAAAGATTTCCCATAATTGAAGGATTTGGTTCACCTTCGAAATGTACAGGCTTGCAAGTCACCAATTGCCAGTTGGCGGCCGGCTGCAATGAGAGCTTATTCTGTGCCAGGATAGGGTAGGCTGTCAGTGCATCCCTGCATCAGCTGCGTCATATGCAGCATCTCACGCCAACTGCTAGCACCTGAAATGCAAACCAAATGGTAAGCTGGGAGCATTCCCTTCTTCAAACATCCATGGTCAATCGGAAAGCGTGTGAGCTGACAGGTTCAAATCTTGTTCAAATACCAAACGCCCTCGGCAGGACCCTCCTTTTACATGTTCATTTGGGTTTGGGGGTGCTAGAGCCTTATATAGCCTTACTGTACATGGTTCATAGACTTGAAATGGCAGGTTCCCAACTCATTGGAATACCCTACATCACCCCCTGAGGATCCCTCAGGGCTTTTGTTTTGTAAGACCATTTTGAGGTTGTGACTTAAGTGATGTCCCTGACCCCTGGTCGTCAAACGTAGAGTTTTGCTACTTGTTCAGATTGGCCAATTTAGGGGAGCAACGGATCCGCATGTGGTTGAGCAGCTGTTAGATGATGTTGGAATTCTATATTTGAGAACCTCCATCATGTTTGAAGACTGACATTTTGTGCCTCCCTTCAGTCCATTCAGGGGTCGTCACATTACACCAGACATGGTCGTAGTGACATGTTCATGGGTATCCTAGTCCAATTTCTATTCTCACAAAACTGCTACTGTAGTCTAAGGTGGTCACCTCTCTGTTTCCTCTTGCAAAGATCCAGTGACACTTGGATGTTGGTCAACCGTAACTCCGAGGACTCCCAAATTGACCAAGTGAACATGGACTCGGACTCTGTGTTTTCGTTTTGGGCATCTTCGGACCAGATCCTATTTGGGCATGTTGGAACTGATAGAAATCACCGAGGTCATTTTCCTCAACGAGGACGAAGCCAGCGCGTTGAGTCCGACGCTTGTGGAAGAGCCCGAAGGCTTCAAGGTCCTGTGCAAACAGCTGGGGCAACGCTGCGAACTTGCCGACGCTGTGGCTGCAAAGGGGACACCGCGGTGGTCAGGAAGTTCCTTTGGTGGCTTCCTTTGACTTCTTTGGAGAAAGGGGTTCATGGGGTTTCGTGGGGTTTTTCTGCGATGCTTTGTTTGACATGGACTTTTTGTTTCACCCTTACGAAGCTTCGATGGAGCACCTTACATGTTGCGTTGTCTAACCTGTGCCTGTTGAGGCTTTGAAGATTCTTTGAAGGCAATTTGAGGTATTTCTGTATCTCCTCCTCCTCCTCCTCCTACTACTACTACTACTACTACTTCTACTTCTACTTCTACTTCTACTTCTACTTCTACTTCTACTTCTACTTCTACTTCTACTTCTACTTCTACTACTACTTCTACTTCTACTACTAATTTGAGGTATTTCTGTATCTCCTCCTCCTCCTCCTCCTACTACTACTACTACTACTACTTCTACTTCTACTTCTACTTCTACTTCTACTTCTACTTCTACTTCTTCTTCTTCTTCTTCTTACTACTACTACTACTACTACTACTACTTCTTCTGACTACTTCTTCTGACTACTTCTTCTTCTACTTCTTCTTCATCTCTATCTCTTTCCTTCTATTTCTTTTACTTCTTCTATTTCTTTTTGCAATGCATTTAATGCGCCAGAATTGCAGTGCCACCATGAGGTGCTGACCCTTGGATCCCAGGGCCTTTGGACCTGCACAGCTGGAGATCTGCAGTTTCATGCAGTGGTACCGATGGAGGAGGTGCAGATCTTTTGGATACCACAGTTTCACATCGAACTACAGAATAGATATACTTATATATATATAGATATCATTCAATGAGTTCGATTCAATATGCTTGATTCATCTTGATTCAATGTTGCCTTCCCTTCAATTTTTCTATTCCAATCCATTGTTGCAAGCCAATCGTGGCAGAAAGTAACCCAGATGTCTTGCCAGGTGGTGGATAGCACGGGCGCAGGTGACTTCTTTGCAGGGGGCTTCCTATCAGCCTGGCTTCAGCCAGAGTTCTTGAGCTTGCAAGTTGGGGACGGGTTGATGGAAAATGATCAGATGATCCAGATGTCAATCCAGATGTCACCCAGAAACCTGCAACCTGTCTTCCCAAATCCATCCAGAAGCAGGGCGAAATGGCAGATGAAGCCAACGCAAATTTTGGGACTAATTTATTTGGCCATGAGTCTGTATGTTGAAGGATCACGGCCTTTGAGGAAATTGATAGCTTCAAAGCTTTTGCGCCCACACTGTCCATTTCGATTTTCAAGAAATGCGCACGAAACAATGCTAATTGTTAGATAGTCGAGCCAAAGATCTATACTGCTAGAACAGACACTTGCCCGGTCGCAAGTACTTGTTGGCATGTCTCAATTTCTTGGTACTTCATTGTCTCTTTGTGGAGGAGTTTAGCAGGTGTAGTTCTTAGGTTGATATCCAGTTTGTGCAGTGTGGCATGTGCTGTCACTGAGGACGAAGTCGCAGTCTGTCGCGTGGGGCGCAGCAGCAGCGAAGGCTGTTGGGTGTGATGGGATGTGATGGGTGGACTTCAGCAGAGCAGTTCTTCTGGACTCCTTTTTGGAGCATGCTGCTTCCGCATAGAAGTTCTTTACAGAGAATTTTTTATGGCCTGGAGAAATTCTCCAACATGCTCTCCAGCCATTGGGCCTGTTTGAACCAGTCGGATGTGAGTGCTAGAATTCGGTGGTGCAGTACATCCAATGAGCCTCCAAAATGGAAAGCTTGGAAGTTCGGAATAGCTTGGGATAGCTCGGTTCCCAATGGTTTCCATGATCATATAGGATATGCATAGTGCCAACCCACATCATATATCAGTGTATTTGGCCGTTCATGTTGCTCTATGCCGGGAAGTTCGCCAACCCACTTGGGATGAAAACCGGGATTGATCCATTCTCACATGGTCCATTCCATTTGATCATACCACAGACGTATGCACTGTACGTATGCATAAACAACATATGTATGATACCTTATGTGTGTACAGTACTAAACATTGTAGTTGTATCAGTAAATCTATCTATGGAAGTAGTTAGATAATTGGTGTATGTGTACAGTATATAGTTGCATTGCATATAACGTATGTAGTGTATTTCATGACAAGAAGATGGTTGTAATATCTTAACAATACTAATCACAATTGCCCCTCGGATTCCCTCTGCCAGGCCGTTCTTCAGATCTTTGGCACAGATCTGCAAGCTGAAGGTGGGGCTTGGTCAGTGCCATCTACAGAAGCCAGTAACGCATTGGTTTGGCAGTTAAAGCATGTTAAGATATCATGTGAACATATTGTCTTAACAGGTTCATGCAACTGTACATTTAGTCTTTCCTTCAGTTGAGACACATGAGCCTCACACGTTCAAGAGAAGAGTCACTACCTTTACAGTAGCACCGTTGCTACCGGCGTCTAGACCTTGGTCATCCTTGGTCGCGGGTGGTGTGTTGGGTGTCTTGGACCGCCAGTGAACTTCGAGTGGCACCCGAGCTGAGCATTCTGTGAATGCATCGACACAAGAGTACTGGATGCAACAGTGCTTTTTAAAGTTTTGAAGGTGAAATTATGCTGCTTTACAAAAATATATCTCCGAAAAGAGACAAGGCAGGCTGCATTAACTCATACCTGTACGGTTAACCATCATTGGCCATCATGAATTTAACACCATGGTTGCCATGTTTGGCTGATTCATTCTGTAGCAGGATGGTTCATGATCAATTTGATATTGGCAGTTTTCCGGTAACTAGCGAGTGTTTTGCCATCAAATATGGCTGGAGTCATTCACAACCGGATCTCCCACGATTGTTGATTAGCGTTGTTTGCATGTAAAGACACACATGTGCACTATGCCCATTTTGTTAACTATGTTTGGCCATCATTGGCCATAACCACTACGGGAAGCAGCTGGATCTCCCATGACGCTTATTCATTGCATAAGCACTATGTTGGCCTTGGCCGAGCCGCTTTCAACATGCCAGGCTGGCGCCAGCTGTCCTCGTGCTGCGAACCAAAAAGTTTTCGCGAAGCATCTTGAGGGAAGTAAGAATGGTGAATTATGGTCAAATGATGATTAGTCATGATGGTTAAGAATTGTTGATTGAAATTTAATCACTTGATACAGTAGGGTTGATGGTTATCATCATGAAAACATCTAGAAGTTTAATGATGGTCAATAACGATTGTTCATTAATTCTGATTCTGGCGGTTACCCTTAATTATGCTTTGCTAGTCTTGATGATATAGGGTTGATGATGATTGGTGGTGGCTATTGATGATCAAAGATGATGAGTGGTGGCTAACGAGCATCAACGATGACTAGTCACTAGTGGTGGTCAATGATGACCAAGGTAGTTTTTCAGTGATTTTTTGATGTGGAACACGGTCGCAAAACTGAGTAGACCTGGACCGGAAAAATGGTACTGGCAGCTGGCATTTGCCTTCGATCAATTTGGTGCCCCACCGGGGGTCAGGACGGGAAGAGCTTCCTGAACATCGAATTTGAGTTCAAGGACGCATTTTTTTAGTTCAGGTGTGTGACCATCAGCCTATATTGTCTCGTTTTGCAGGTTCCAACCTGGCTTGAATGCACAGGACAGATAATGACAGTCTCTGTATGAACAAGTAAGAAACGTCGCTGTCCCCAAGCTTGAAATTGTTTCTAAATGTTTCTGCTTTGTTCATTGCCCGTTGCTACAGTACTTCCACAGGTTGCATGCCACGTTGCATCACGTTGCGTCGCTAGAGGACGGAGTTTTGAAGGCTTCCAAGACTGGCGCGCTGCCTGAGGCAGGTCTCGATTTTTCCAAACAAAGGCAATATACAAGCAGTAAGTAATAGATGGCAATCGCAGGTATCTATGTTCATCCATATTATGTATATTTATGTATATATTTGGTTGTGGATGATAATATGTGTGCCCAGAATAGGCAACATCAACACACTCCACCCACTTGAGAAGTGGTGAAAGCCCTGATGGTTACCGTTGATTCCATTTGTGTAGAACACTGTGTGCCACCTGGAACTACCTATGTGGGGGTTTCTGAGTGCTCGACCTTTGGTGGCCTCCAGGCCGTGGCGGTTTCAACCCAAATCGAGCGTGCTCGGGGCCTCAGCTTAGCCTCAGATTGGACAAACTTCCAATTTTGCAAGTCAAGACTTGGCATCGTCGTCATCATCATCATCATCATCGTCATCATCGTCATCATCGTCATGATCACCCATCATTTGTCACTTGAGAGGTCGGGATTTTTGTTGCAATAGAGACATTGAGTGTGTCCACATCTAGCCCAGGATGCCATGGGAGAATGCTGTTTCGCTGAAATCGCACGTTTTGAGCACAACACCAGCAGCAAAAAAATCCCAAACAGATATTTGTAAACTGTTGGCTCAGCCTGAATCATATACTTACCCATTGAAGTACCCAAGGCTCCTCACTTGACATTTGAAAGCGTCAAGATTTCGCAGATGACGTGGTGACACAGAGTTTTCCGAGCAAATCTTGAGATCTTGTCGTTGGCAGGTGGAGATCTTTGGTTTGAAAACCGGCCTGAAGGCCGCAGAGGTCACCGTTGGTGGCAAGGCAACAGCGCTGCCATCTCCCAGATTGCAGGGGGTCCCAGGTCGCCAGGTGTCTCCAGAGCCATCCATGCTGATCCTCCTGGGGAAGCACCATGGACTCACCACTCCTTGGTGAGGAAGATCATTTCTTCGAACTGGTCAAAGGGTCTGGTTTGAACCATCGCGAAAGTTGGTTCGGCGCATGGCTTCTGTGGTTCTGCCAAATGAACCCCCCAGGCTGGCACTGGTCTTGTAGGTTTTACTCGACTAGATGTTGCAGTTCTGTCTGTAGAGCACTTCTGGGCTTCGGCACCTCACTCATTTGGAAGTGGACATAGATTGTGTTACGGGACAGTCTGTGGTTGATCAGCAACTGTGACATTCTCCTGTATTGTGTGCTGCCCACTTGCGGAACCAGCTGGAAGTCGCTGGAAACAGCTCGAGAGGGTCATAGAGTGTTGTGATTGGAGATAAAAGGACATATATACATATTTGGGAGACACAACAACATACATATTCATTATACACATAGACACACATGCGTTTGTACCTGTTTATCCTTTCTTTAGGTACCAATCGGCATCGGTGTCAGTAGCTTTTGTTCTCTGAATGGAGCTCAATGAAACGCTGTGCACTCGGAATAAGGCGGCCTTTGGACTCTTCGGCCTTGCAAGCTGCGGTCATCAAGGCTGTGCAGTAGACATCTTTTCTTAAGAGAGGCACCATGAGGTACCTCTAAGGGGTCACAAGTTTCAGTTTTTGGAAAGCAACCCACAGACAAGCTGTCTAAATAGGTATTATGTATTTTTATCCTTCCACAGCTGCCTTCCTTCACAGCAGCTTACAGGTGAAGCCGTTCATCGACATGAGGAGTGACTGGCAGCTCTCTGTGAGCTGATGCAGCGAGACCGTAGAAGTTGTGGATGACAGCACGAAGTGCTCGAGTTTGGTCGTCCACCGCAGAGACAGAACAAGTCCAACAGTGGCAGCCAAACCCGTCCGCGAATCTGTCATTTGGTTGGTGCTCTCCAGGTTTGGCATCATGTCACATTTGCCCCAGTTTTCTTTGGTTTTGGATGGTTTTGGGACGTTTTGGACCTCAACATCTTCCCGGACTAGTCTAGGTATCTCAGAGAAGGGACTTTGGTTGTCAGGCTGTTCACAGAGTTCACGAGTGTATTTTTTTGAGAGTCATTATCACCCAAGCCTCAAACTACAGCCGATTTCCACCAAGGGTAACCTCAAAGCTGCCAGTACGGTGCGTTGGGTTTACCAGGTGAGCAGTAGCCAATCCCCGGTTCATGATTGCTCAAACAGCTACTGAGTACCTGCAAAGATGTTGCACTTTAAATCCAGGACTCCGGCACACGAAGTAGTAGCTGATGAGGGATCATTGCACCCCTCGCACGACCCCTTCTATCCCTTACAAGCGTATATCATGGTATATCTACTTTTACAAGTGTACATCATGGTATATCTATACGAAAAGTTGAGCAAACGGAATCGACTCCACTGCAGGTGCCTTGTGAATGGCTTGCCAACGGAGACTGATTGGATCAAGCCAACTGGCTAGTGGCGCCTCACCCTTGGCAGCGAGCTGGGGTGCAAGGCCAGCGGCTATATGGGACCCGTCCTGGTGCCAAAAACATGGCTGGACATGCCTGGGTGCTTCGAACGGGTACTACCAAGCTCCAATAAAATCATGGTGATTCATGGATATCAATATATATATATATATATATTAATGGGTATCGATGATTAAGATGGCATGAAGTAACGATTGCTACTAGGGTGGAAGCAACATCTCTCAGCTGCACATCCAACATCTTTTTTGGGATTCACTACATGTGGTTGAACAAGTCTCGACTTCCAGCTGATCAGTTTGTCAGCTGCACTCTTGAGCCAAGGCAGGATCCAAAGCGGAGGCAGAGATGAGTGAGTTTGAAAGGCACAGGGGCAGTGCTTCAGTACCTCCTTGCAGAATCGGCATAGTACTTGTCCCAGTTGAGTCCTTTCAAAGCAAGAGGGTAGGTATGATTCATTGAGATTCGCTCCTTGTTGCCATAGAATTTCTGTTTCATCCAACTGTGGCTACCGTCCAACTCAGTTCTCCGGCTGGAAATCATTGCACGCCAGCATACAACTTCCTTGACATGACCACAAACCAATACTCAACCATGATCGGGGAAGCATCCCTTAGACAGTCAAACACCTGAGGTTGCTTGTGACTGCTTGGCTCAAGGGCTCGACAGCCAGAAGATATTGCAGAGCCTCAAAGCTTCAAGCTCTTTCATGTGGGTCGAAGCCGAGAAGACCACAACAGTATCTTGTTTGTGTGTCGCTGTCATCAAGAATGCATCTTAAGCGCTCAGTTGAAACATGCCTCTAGGCAAGAAAAGCTCAATGTCTCCACATTGCAGCACACTTCTTTGTCACCTTGGTTTTGGACAACTTGTCATCCGTGTCACCCAGACGATCCCTCATGCTTTGATCCGTGCAGGACTCAAACACTATACAAAGACATGTCTACATTCCTGTATCTACCAGAGGGTCTCTGAATTGTTTATGACACGTTTGGTGCAAAACTTGATGCATTTGATAGTATATATATATATGCCATCCAGCGGTGATGGTGCAAGTATACATTCTCTCGCTTTGGGATATTTTGATCTTTGTGCAGTGGAGAACCAAGAATAAATCCTGGGTCACATCTTATCACGTGGTTTTGTCAATCCCAAACTTTGCAGCTTATGAGTTATGAGTTCCTCAAGCTGTGGTTCCAAGATGGTTCCAATGGTTCAGGACTCGATGAAAAGATCTGGAGGAGCAGATAACGGCTCGGAGGGCAGTGATGGGACGGCGCAGCACGGGGAGTCGGGAGACTTGGGAGACTCGGGATGTGGCAGCGATTTTCTGAGTGTCAAACAAGCGCCAGCTGGTCAATCACTAATCATTCATGGTAGGGCACAGCCCGGAGGACGACAAATGTCAGGGTAATTGTACATACCAGGTGTTTTCGGAGATGAGATTTTGAGCGAATGACAAATTGGAAGTGGAAGACGAGTTGAGAGGGCTGACCATCTTCAGAACTGCTAAGCTGAAAAACTTCCGCACTGCAAGGTTGGGAAAGGGCTCACCCTTCGATGATTTAGAAAATTGGTTTGGCCAAGCCAAACCCAGGACTGCCAGTTGCACAGCGAGATGTAGACCTTCCATGACCTTCCAAGATCAGCATGGCATAGCCTCTCAGATGTTTCAGTGACCGTCATTTCCAAGCGAAGGCTTGTGCACAGAGTAGTTTGTCAGGTTTTTCAAAAGCAGGAGATGTACTACTCTGTCGTGGTTCTGCGAGCGGCTGGCGTCGAATTCCCTTCTTTCACTTGCCGCACCCTCAATGCCCAGAATTGCCAGTGGCAGAATACAGCTGGATGCTACTTCCGTCAAAAAGATCGGTCCCAGATTAGCAAAAGTCACGAATTCATATGAACTCATCCTTTGTTTTTATGTACCAGGGTTAGTCGAAAGTCACTTGAAACACGTTGTCGAGTGACTCGGTCTGCCTGCTACCAGCCTTTTCTCCAGATCACGACTCTTCTGACCATCTATGCCCTGATCGGAGATGACATGCGCCTGATTTTCTCCGAGAAAGCTGCAGATGAAATCTTCAACGTGATCACTGCAGCCACCATGGTAGTCTTTGGTCTGGAGGTCATCATCAATACCTTAGGAAAGCAGGGGCACCTTTGGCGAGCAAGTCCAGGGTGCAGTTTTGCAGTTCAGTTTCCTCTCAAGAATGTATAACTTTAGTAATTATATGTGTACCGTAGAGTAATTTCTTTGTAAGATAGGTGTTGCTGATTCAAGTCTAAAAGACTTTAGCACAGTGTCGACGTGAACGTTCTCCATTGTATGATTTTAGCAGCCCAAGGAGGGCGGGTTCAACCACGCAACTTCCAGCGTCACCCGCGTTCTGAGGTACCTTTGTGGCTTTTTCTTTTGGCTGGATGCGGGCTCAACTGTGACCTTGATCCTGGACCTCACCTATGCCGGGGCACAACAGTGGAAGAGAGGGAGCTGAGGTCTTCATGAAATTCATCCATTCGGATCCATTCGGGATGATTTCTAACTTTGTTCATCCTTGATGGAGGGTGAGTTGACATCTTGATCAAATGAGGATCTTGATCTTGAAGCCCACAGGCAGTCCCTCAAATGATGTCACATGGTGAAGTGTCAGATGAGTTTCCCCTGTCCCCAGAAGTTTCCATCCTCAGCTTTCCGAAGTCTGCGCCAAGGTCTCGGAAGCACTCTTTGGGGATTCCATCTCTTCAGCACAGATTTCGGCTGGAGCTGGGAGGCCCAAGCTTCGGATTCGGTGGGGGACCTCCACGCTGCAGCATGGCCTTCCTGAAATCCGAAGCTTGGGGGGTTTCCTGCCTAAGATGATAGTCCCTTTCAAAAGGATAAACAAATCTAAAAATGTGATTATGGCTCAAGAGTGGTGCCAAAAAATCCAAAAAGACATGACTTCCAAACCATCCCCGGCTCCTCTCAGCTTGGAAGGGACTGCTGCTGTTGGGTTTCCACAGCCGCTGACTGAGGAAGGCACTCCATCAGTGGTGCAGGGTCCTGTAGATCAAAGCAGTAGCCAATCAGCCGATGCTGCCCGTGCGGCGCGAATGAGCCGCGTTGGTACAAAGGCAGGGATGGAAAATGATGGACACATGTGAAGTACATTGAAGTACCATCTATTCACCTGTGTGGGATTAACCAGTGGGACAACACTCAGGTTGATCAGGGGTCCTACTCGTTCGCATGTTTACACTTGTTTACTGTTCTGCGGCAGCGTGTTGGGAGCCGTTTTTGAATGAATCCGCAACAGGCTTTGAAGTTTGGGATACCAAGTTTGATGATGTTTGATGATTGTTTGCATGTCTCAAGAGGCAAATGCAGTTGCCAGCCCACAGCATCATTTTTCCTTTTTTGCACCAGTCAGTCTCTGATGCATGTCCACCAGCTGCAAGCTAATAAACAAAGGGGACAACGACTACTGCACATTGGCTGCATTGACCACTCAAACAAAACCATGGGTAGCCTGTTGAAAGGGATGTTTGTATTTACACATATCATGCATTCATACATTTTCAGATGATTTCAGAATATTACAGATGTATATATACACATAGAGATGCATAGAGCACAGATGCATATTAAGATGCGCAACAGCAACCGTGGTTTTGTGGGAGAATTGCAAAGGGAAGTCAGTGTTTTGCAGCATCAAAGGCCCCAAACCATTGGTGCATTTTTTTCGTTTGTACCCTTGCCCGTATTGGAAACATCGAGGGGGGCTGTTGCGAATGTACAGTGTGGTGAAAATCATCAAACTGATAAAGCACACCATCTATGAAAGTTCTTTTAGATATTCTTAGCTGGAAGCTAAGCACTTCTCGGGATGTGATTGATTTGACACATATCTTTGCCCAAGCCAAGCCTCTTCCCTGGCAAAAGTGGCAGGCTGGGCGAGTTGTTCGTCTACTGCGTTTAGTCAGGCTTATTCGACTTGTGAAATTTTATCAGAAAAACACGTCCTCACCAAAGTACAACAAACAAGAGGACGGAATGGAGGCGGGGAGGGGGGGCAGATGGGGTTGCAGGAGGCTGGTGTTAAACACAAACATGGCCATCCTTGTGCTTACAGTTTTTCTCGTTGCAGTTGCTGTTGTCTCAGTGGCAAAGTTTGTGTGCTTGGACATGGGACATTGTGTGACCATGTTTGACCAAAGAAATATCAAGCATGCCACCATATAGTAAAGTGGTAATATAAAGCACATATAAAGCATACCGCAGCATAGCACCAAAAGTAGGACTGTAGTTGCCTCTTGCTGATGTCACCTGCGACAGCGGCATGAAATCATAGCGTCATGGCATCCCAGGCCTCGCCCGGAATGGATTGGGAGGAGCGGCAGCTTTGAAACCTCACATCGAGCTGTCGGCAGGGTAGGCTGTTGGGAAGACTTCCACAGGTGGAAGACTTCCACAGGTGGAAGACTTCCACAGGTGGAAGACTTCCTCAAGAAGAATCAAGAAGAATCATGAGCAATGGAGACTCAATAGAGACAATGGATTGGGTAACTCACAGAATGAAATCCAAGGAGGACATGAGAGGACGGCTGCAAATCGAGGGGAATCTTTTGCAGACATGCCCGTGCATCAAATGCAAGGAGGATGACGATGATATGCAGAAAGAATCGGCAGTATCCAAGAAGTTGTCGGAAATGACAACTCGTAGGGTCAGAAACCCAGATGCAGGTAAAACCAGTCAATGAGCACACGTGTTGAACATCAGTGTCAGGGAATGTTGATCCTGAAAAGTCTGACATGCCACAATCTGTTTGGCATTCATGATTATTTCTTTCCACATATCAAAAGACAGTTTCGAGCGGTTTGCTGAAGGATTCAAGCCAATCTTTTGATTCAACATGAGTGAAATTCATGCTTCCAGTTCTTCTTTCAGGTGGTTATGCTGGTCCTTGTCATCATGCTCTCCCTCCCTTTCTTCCAGCCTGGAATGTATAACGATGATTTGTCATCGTCGGCTCAGTACGGCATCAATGTCTTGTACCGGAGATGGCGGGATGACATGAATCTTTACGAACCCTGGGCCAACGCCACAGCCGAAGAGAATTACCTCAGTTCGAAGGGCAGAGAGGTCTATGTGGACGACTTCTTTTTGTATGCCTACTTTCACAGCCCGTTCACACAGGAGGACTGAGAAACTGAGAGCCGTCCCAAGAGCGATCCGAGATATGCTTTGGAAGGAAAACACAGCAAGCAGCGGCAACAGAACATACGAAGTGCAGCTAAGTACGAAATAGACAAACACGAACAACAACAACAACAACAACAGCAAGAGCAACAACAACGACAGCAACAACAACAACAACAACAACAACAACAACAACAACACCAGCAGCAGCAACAACAACAGCAGCGACAATAAACATGAAGAACCAACAGTACACAACAAGAACAAGAACCACCGCAGGAATACTTATATATGCAAATAGAAGGAAACACCACTACACAACTACTGTAGACAACAGACCACGTTTCACAGCCACTACCTTTGCTGTTGCTGCTCCATGGGCTGCAGGACTTGAAGCCGAAGAGTGCAGTGAGTTCTCCCTTGAGCAGCTTCAACAGTTTATTTTTTGTTGGTATCCATCCGCCCGGCGACCCAGTGCACTCATGGCATTCAAAGAATTGAAGAACTGGTTGAAACATCTTGAAACATGTTGAACATGTTAAAACATCAGCTACTGTACATCGATGTCATCAGTTACATCATCAGTTACATCATCATTTCCCCATGAACTCCTTCACTTCAAATCCTTGCAGGGACAACAGCACTTTCGGACAGTACTTCCTCCCGACCTTTGAAGGAAGAGGCGAGGTGGACGGTTCTCGGTCCATGGCTTGGAAGCAGAACATGGGTACTGGGCCATGCCATACCATCCCCTTTTGACATCTTCATTTTCAGTTCTTGAGTATGTCAAGATATGTCAAGTGTTTTCACCAAGATCACTAAGTGTGGGGGCTCAGAATCATCGAGCTTCAAAACTTTGCGGTGCAGCTGTACAGCGTAGTCTCTTCGGATCGGCACTGCTAAAGCCGCCGCTTTGTGAACCCCCAGCTGTTCACTTTAGCAGTGCATCTTCGCCGTAGGAAGCAATGGAAGCTACGATCCGAAACTTGGCAGTACAAACACACAGAGTTTCTAAGGCACTTGGAATGACAACAAATTTGTTTTGTCCTGAGGGCATGGTCATAAGATGTCGTAAGATTTTGTAAGCCCTTTGTGGTTGGATTATACATGACTTCGCAATTCCTTTATTTGTGTGCGAGCTCCTTGTTTTCCAACTTTATATTTTCCTCCACGAAGACAAACGGACACATGCTGCTTGGCCAAAGTTTTTTTTGTCTGCAATAACCGAGATGTTCTACAGCAATCCACTGTGCTGAGCCTCAAGTGTTTGGAATGCAGCACCACACTTTTCCCACAGGAACGCTCGCTTTGCTGGGGACGACTGGCTTTACTACCAAGGTGCGCCTTTTCTGATCTTTTTGGTGCACCTTTGGTTGCTTGTTTTGTGGAGACAAAGCCTCTGTGAGTGTAGCTCCTCTGCAGCTGTGTGCAGGCAACATGACATCGGATCCCGTTGGCCTCTTCGCGGTCCCTTATTCCAACGCCACGTCGGGATCCCGAGAGGCCGAGGTCCAGAGGTGGTGGGGAGAGGCAATTTCCATCAGCAAAGTCTTGGGCCTCCAAACCCCTTTCCAAGCCCATAGCCCCCACAGTTTTAAGGTGCTCTACAGGGTAATTATAATATTCAATGATATTCAATGTCTGTAACTGCAGTATCAGATTCAAGGGATCTTGATCGATGGATACAGATGGATCCATTTGCCCTTGGAGTGGCTCCGCGACTGTCAGATGATTGCCTCGACTCACCAGCGCAAATTGACTAGTTACTTGTACAGATATAAGAAATTGTAATTCATATGATATCCACTCTATGCATTACTATCTACACACAGATCTATATATGTTTGCCATCATTTACATACACATTTTTCTGCCAGATCTTGACCTTGAGCACGTCATTTCCTGTGACCTGGTGCGCTGAGGAGCTGTGTGAATGAATACATCAGGGGCATCTCCCTACTGGCAGCCGTTGATCCAGCTCTGGAGCCTCGGAACACCAAAGCTTAGACACCACGGAACTTCGAAGATGTCGGAGTTTGGTGATCGGAGTTTTGCATGCTTAATTTAGATGCAATAGCATGCTGTATAGTTTTCTATAATTAGTAGATAATTTACATTTTGTATAGTTTTGTATGGTTTTTTATATTTAGTACTTGTAGATGTTAGTAGACATGCAATTGCATGCAATATGTTTACCCAAACGATGCATACGCATTGCACGCTCACACACACACACACGTATATGTATATATATTATATATAATATAATATATATATATTATATATTATATATGTATATATATATGTATAGAGTTAAATCTTTATATTATATATACATACATTTATATATGTATACCTAAACATATCATAAGTATACATACATACATGTCTCTGTATGTACCTCTCTCTCTCTCTTTATATATATACATATATATATAGATATTTTAAAGAAAGATGCAAATGTATGAAGGTGCCTACTACATAATCACGTGTATGCTGTCTCCATCCATCATACTGTGCATAGATACATCGACACAGAATGCCACAGACATGACACACCTGGGGACACGCCTCGTGCCACTCCTCTCCGTGCCCTACGTCTCAGGACTGTCCCGAGAGGCTCCGCTACAACGAGCGCTCGGTGATCGTGCCAACCGTGCCTTGGTATCCACCGGCCTGGTAGATGTCTCCACATGTTCCGAACGTGTGACGCTGCAAGCTGTGTCAATCTGATTGTCCAATGCTTTTGGAGCTTGATGGGTTTGATACTCTTTGATTCGATAAGGATTCAGTCCAATTCTGCCACAAGGCTGCCAAATCATCGGAGTATGAAGAGATCCACTTCATGTTTGTCTTCGACCGAAGGCGTGGACTTGAAAGACGGGATGGGTCAGTTCACGCCGTGGCACAGTATATAATTGAAGTGGACTTTAAGTTTTGCAGTTTCAAAGGGAGGAACGTTTTTGGGAACGTGGATGGATGGGAAGCAGTGGCAGCCCTCTCATCATCTCCCATGCGTGCTTTCATATGTTTTTCATGTCCTTTCTTTCGGTCTGATTCTTCTCTCAAAGGGAGTTGAGAAGTGCTTTTGCGTGCTCCAATGGTTGCCTCAAGTGCATATCAACACGAAGTCAAGAACAACATATGATATGCACATACAGGTATAAATGTAAACATATACATATGTAAGTATATGTACTTGTACATGTAAGTGTATATGTACATATAATATTATTATGATGACGACCATGATGATGAGGATGACGATGATGATGACAATAAGAATGATCATGATACATGACGTACAATGCTATCCATCCCATAATAGTGTGTATACATACAGATAAATACATATATTGTCTATATATATATATATACACGTACGCATGTATAAAGACGTACACATCCTGATGGCTATCCAGATGGCAGCGGTTCTTCTGATGAGGACCGGCGCACGATTGGAGGCGATTTTGAACACAGCCTGGAGCCATAGACTGCAGGTTGAGGATGAACTTAAGAAAAGGTTTTGATGCAATCGATGTGCAAATTTGGTGTTTTTCGTTTCTCACAGGTTAATGGCATATTTGCGAACAATCCACGATTTTTAACCAGAAATAGCTGGTAATCTCACAGGTTAGTGATGTTACTGCACCTTTTTCGTACCTTGTTTGTTTCCATTGAGGCACAGACTGTCTTCATTTGTTTCCTGCTGGGCTTCGGAGCGATGACCTTTTCTCAGGATGCCAACAGGCGCGATTCATCCTGCAGACAATAGGGGGTTCATGAAGCTTGACGTGTAAGCATCTAGCCCGTGATTTTTGGGCTTCCAGGCTAGTTTACCAGAGTTTACCATCTATTTTTGATCTGATGTGTGATGTGAGATACTGCACTGATCTATATTCAGTATTCTTATTTTATGCTTGTCGTTTCAACAGCCTATCTTTCAGGAGTCAAAGATGCGGACAAATACAGTACACACAGGTTGATCGTCAAACGGACAGCTCCAGGAATCAGAGAACCCACACCACCTTGGCTGCACAGATGATGAATGGATTATTAATTGTTTTGAATTGACATAAAACAGCACCATCGGACCATAGGGCTGTATTCCACAGGCTGGTCCTGACACCCATTGAGCGCATGATCTCCAAGTTGGACAAGATCCGGAACAATCCCTTGGAAGCCATGACCATCGGTCAGAAGCTCAGTTTTTTTGCTCAGCCGAGCTGGGGACGGATGGGTCACACTGTCACAGAGATCCCGATGAGGCAATGATGGGATCACTTGATGCGACCAATGCGGGGTATCCATTGATCACGGTGACAGTTGTGGCCAGGTGATGAGGAACACCACCGGGAACAGGCTCTGGAGAGTGTGGCCAAGTTGAATCTTTGCCTACCGATAGAGCTTGTGACTTGCGGAGTCGGACGCAGGTGAGGGCCATTAAGCGAGGTCAGCAGAGGGATCCCAACGATCCAGCAGCGGTCTGAGAATGATCGAGGGATAAAGCAATGGAACAGAACAGATGCGCTGGCACCTGAAGAGATAGATCAACCAAGAAAAGTATCATGAGTATGACTTGAGATGGTTCAGTGGCATGGTTTGCCCGAATCGGGTAAGAAATGCAAGCTAGCTATGGGTGTGGTGTAAAGAAACCATCTTGAAATATGCTGAACTGTCAACCTATAGAAATCACAGCAGCAATTAAGGCAAAGTTCGAAGTTCAGAAGTAACAAGACTGGGCAACCTCTCCCTCCTGGCTCTCCCACCTCTTGGTTGAGCTAAGGAGACTGACGCCAAGCGCAACTGCTGCAGCCGGCAGTGCTCTCAGAGCGGCATCGCCTCAACGCTTTCGGTCTGCTGAAGCAGATTGATGACAGTGGTTTCTCAGAATGGGGGTACCCCCAAATCATCCACCATATAGGTATCTATTACTCGTTTATAGTAATAAACGGACCATTTTCGAGAAACACCCACATGATGATTCCCTTGTTTGTTATACCATGCTCAACAAAACAAGTCTATTTTTTGTGATGCTATCCTATCAGAAAATCTTGAATGGTGGCATTGGAATTTCGCCAACTTCAGCCACTCTTGAAGGTGCTGCTCGGCAACGCTGAAGTGTATCAGGCAATGCGGGTCCATGATGGGTAGGTTTGGGGCATGATGCCCTTTGGGTGCACCAGATTGCCGTTGGCTGGCAGCATAGACTGTACATGTTCCGCGTAGTATACTTCAGTTTGTTTCATCCGCGGGATGACTACACCTGGCTCTTTGACAAGCTTTGAAACAGCCACGTGCAAAGTGGATAAGTTTTCAGACTAGCCAGCAAAGAATTTCAAGCGTGGCTGGAACTGTATATCAGGCATTCTCATGCATTATCAGGATTGTCAGGACTCAGGCGTAGACACTGCGATTGATTGATTGATTGATTGATTGATTGATTGATTGATTGATTGATTGATCAATTGATCAATTGATTGATTGATCGATTCATTGATTGATCGATTGATCAATTGATGAAAACAAGATTGTCCTATTTTGGCCGACTGTTGTGTACGAAGGCAGCCCCGAACCAAGCCAGTTCTGATTTGGATGGCTGTTGTCAGGAGAAGAAGTTCTGCACCAAAACAGATCCCAGAGCCCATGGAGACGGTCGTGCTGGAAAAGTGAGTGTCTTAGAAACTTCGTGAACGATTTTTTTTGCAAACAGATACTGCCAGAGCGCAGCCCATGGCCTGGAAGATCAGAGCCTTTTGATGCCACGAATTAATTTTCATTTTCGGCACCAGTTCCTTGTTCCAGTTTTAGTTTCATGTCGGCAGCATTGAGCGATAATAAATGTCTGTCGAGTATTTGTACGAGGGCACCACCAGGGCCTGCCTGGGGATGCCTGGGGTGCCTAAGCGCTGTAGATATCTGTACCTTTGAGCTGCCCTTTCACATGTCCTTGTTGAGAGCATGTCTGAGGCAGTATTAGCCTAAGCAAATCCGTTTTAGCGCTCGTAGTGTTTTACATCATTGAATCCTTGCTGAGGACCATCATCAAGATTGGTTCCTTGTTGGCCCTTGGATTTGGAGAGGCTGGTCACCAGGATGTCGTTGGCCCTCAGATGCCAGGTTTTGCTTGCGGGCCACATTGTGCGCATGGTGTGTACCGCACAAAACCCGATACCCCAAGGGATGTTTTGGGGAATCTGTTGAAGTTTGGAGTCTTCCCGTTGTTTTTGGTGGAACGACCAGCTGCCCTGGTCAGGCTGGTGCAGAGATTATCGGCCAGAACATGCGTGGAGGGGACAGTGCAGCACTGAACGTCCTGAGCTCGGTACATGGATGAATGCAGAATGGGTTGAGCTTGGTTCAGATTGATTAAGGATGGTGAAGGACGGTGCAACCACCCATGATTCACCTTCTGAAGTCGAGTATTCTTGGAGCGTATGCCAACCTGTACCTGGGAGGATTGTAGAATATTGAAGAACTTAAATCACAAGATTGAAATTTTCGAATTTCACCATCCAATGGTTGAAACCAACAAGCTGATCTAAGCGAGGCAATGATCCCTGGTCGCCGGGTGGAGGCTCGATGGGGGACCAGGTGCTGAAAAGTGGGGCACTTGGGAGATGTTGGGACCAGAAAGATGATATCAGTAGGTTGATAACAGGGAACCAACCCTACTAACAATGACCGATTACCCTTGCTTGGGGCTCAGCTTTCTCTCAACCTTCGCCTGCGGCCAGGCGATTTTCGGCTTTTGTGATATCCGAAACTTTACAGATGCAACCGAAGTTCTTCAGGACAGCGCGGGAATGTGCAGGATCCAAGCCCAATGCAGAGGAGAACGTCGTAGTGTACCACAATGATCTCACATTTCAGCATAGTGTGATTTTCATGATATTGAATTCTCAAGCGCAACTCCCTGACCTCCCTTGGTCGGTCATTCTTCAGATATGCCATTCCATTGGTCATTCTATTCTATTCTTCTATTACAGTACATTCTATTTCGGACACCAGGATCAAGTGATGGTCTTCGTGAATCGAATCGCGTCTGTGATCCACTCCTGCGTCAATGAGTTCTTCGGGAATCCCAACAAGAACATAGGCAAAGCGCTCAGCACCAATGGCAGCTGCACCTGACTTTGACTTTTTCAGAGGCTGTGCAATTGTGGAGGCCAAGCAGCAAATTCAAAACTGTAAAAGATTTGTGGAAACTATTCTTGGCAGTACCGCATTTCGCATTTTTTTGAAATTACCCAGCTAATAGTTTTATCTCGGCACCCCGTATTCCGTTCGGAAGTCTGGCTGTGAACCCTTGAACTGTCCTTGATATACACTACATACGGTGCTTGATTGGGAAGTCCTTTTCTCAACTCAACATCAAGAAATCATTCTTTGCACTCGGCGTTCCCTCGGAAATCTTGGAAGGACATAATTGAAATACCACCTTGCTATTGACATCTTTGAGTCTTTGAACATTGTCTCTTTGACCGTTTGGAGCGTTGACGAGTTGCTCTTCGGAGGACTACTTGCCGTCGCTGTTGTCAGTGATTCCCATGGTGTTGTAATGGTCCGATTCTTTCGACACCGAGGTGAAGCGTTTCTGCTTACCTGGAGACTGTCTGGCTACAGTGCAACAAAGTTGGGGACCCAAAGTTGGATGTGCCAAAAAGCTCTGAGATCATCCCCTGGATTTCCATCACTGTTGGACTCGTTAGGGAATGATAGAATCTCTCACTAGACTTGAATTAAAGTTTGCAAGTGACATCAAATCATTGTATGGTTGTCATGTTGAGAGCTGTTCTGTCTTCTGGCGGAATTTGGGACCGGGGCTCTGATGGTGAGCTGATTGAACTTCAGGCAGAAGAAACTGGCAGATATGTCCCTGCTCTCTTTCATCAAGATCATTGTCGGATCCCCAGCTGCGATAGCTTGGTCTGAGCCAAGCGCTTCGCAAGGTTTTCCAGTTTTGCTCCCCAAATGTCACAGATGTATCACGTTGAAGATTGGTCGGCATGATCAACCCTGATCAGCCAGTCAGTATCATCACCCATCATCAACCATCATCAACTATCATGAACCATGTTCAGCCATCATCAACCATCCTCATTATCAACCAGCATTTGTTTCGGAACACCTGGTTCTTCTCATTGCCGGCGACTTGTTTCGCCAAGGCCCAGATCAACAAGTCGCCACTGTTGGCCGAGTATCGAAACCATCCAAAGTTGGCTAAGAGGCTTGGCCATGGGCTCACGGCTCACAGTGCCTGACGAGTCTCCAAGACCTTTAAGACCAAGGAACTTGACACAGACACCATCAGACACCATCAGACTCCACTAGAAACCATCCGACAGCAGGGGTTCATCATAGCTTTGGCAAGAATATTTCAACACGAGTCGTATCCTGTACTCTCATTGTATGGTTCTTGATATTACGAAAGCCAGCTTAGAAGCTGGCTCGTTGCTGTTTGCGAACGAAGTGAGAGATAAGGGGGTCTGGGGGCAGGCCTTGCCACGAAGCCCCAAAAACGGTCTGTAGCCTGCAGATTTGGGTGGTCCCGCGGACCCTTTTTCCGCGTCACGTACCGTGCGGCAATTTGGTGTCGAAGGCCTATCGATTCCCCCCTGGTCCTTGCCGGGAGGGCATGTATTGAGGCAGTCATGCAGATAACTTGAAGTGTTGGTTGCATTAGAACAACTATCATCTAGCTAGGTTGAAGCAGACCGTACTGATTGCTGTGGGCCCTGGAAGGTGTCAATCGGTTGGTGCTAAGCAGTTGTGCCAAATCTGAGAAAACAAACATGGGACAACATGGGAACAATATGCCCCTATATCTGGCAAGAGCAGCCCGACATAAGCTCACCGAAAAGTCATGTTTGAAAAAACGTCAAGAACAGGGGATTCTAGACAAAGAAAACTTTTTTACCATGTCGGAGTTTTTACTTGGCTAGCAATTGACACTAGCCAGGTGAAAACTCCATTGGACAAATGGTCAAGTACATGGTTTCTGCTGTTCCCGCAACATATCAGAATTCTCCCGGGCTTCTTCGGCAAAACTTTTTTACCATGTCGGAGTTTTTACTTGGCTAGCAATTGACACTAGCCAGGTAAAAACTCCATTGGACAAATGATAAAGTAAATGGTTTCTGCTGTTCCCGCAACATATCAGAATTCTCGCGGGCTTGCTCGGCACTGCTGCCATTGGGTGGTCATTGTCCGATTCGAGGCTATACCAGATCAGTTTTGATTATGGAACAAGTTTATAAACAACTATATCCTAACAACGGCTAAATCCGAATTCCCACGGTGCGGGCGGCCCTAGCCGCAAAGCGGCATGAATACTTTGGACATCAAGTCCACAATTACTTAGAGAGAAGACTCATAATGATCTTCCTTGACTAAGCACCATCATCACTCATAGGTGCGCCCACACTCACCTTCACACAACCGTAAAGAAGGAAGACAAAACCGAGTAAGGCATGAATTAACATAGCATTCAGTGCACATGGAACTGGATTCAGACTTTGACAGTAGCCTCCCCACCTCTGTCAATGGGGTATGTCTTGATAGTGGCGTATCCGTACGGACCAGTGATGGAGCCGCCGCCGCAGACAAAGACAGGTCAGATACAACGACATATGCGATGGGCCACGGGTACCATGGTAATGCAATGAGGCAGAAAAGCATACGACAAACTATCTCAATACTCAACACTAGGCTTGCATGAGGTCTCCCGGGCGGAAACGCCCGAAGGAACACCTGCTATCTGAAAAGCAACGCTAGACTTCAACCCTTGAAACAGCAGACTTCATTGCTGTACCGTGAAAGATACCTTTGTTTCCATGAAGTTAGCGCCATGTCGCGCCTCATTGCCCCCCGCTCGTCGACGAGATTTCTTCTCAGTGGGCTTTGCGGATGGATCGGCGGGAGCGGCACGGCGCGGCATCCCGGCAGCAGGGCTCCAATCAGGCAGAAAGCCAAAACTCTGAAAGAAATGCCAACAGTGTCTAGAAGACATGCATCCCCAAAAGCTGAAAACTTCCACATGTCCACTCTCTACAAATGTGGATCTGCTGCATAGGACAAACAAAGAAGAGAATCACAGATAGAACTTCCTCATTGGATTGCGACGCCGATCATGTGCACTCTCCGAACCACTAGAAACGATGACCTCTGTTCTTTTTCAGGTGTGCGATGTTCTACATCTTCATGCTCTTTGCATGCAACCGGAACGCCATTGGTTTGATCAGCGTGAAACCAGGAGCACAGTGCCTCCCAAAGCAGTTTGAGCTGCGCGCTGTC